>JAQGAU010003706.1:0-12719 GCA_034698045.1 Paramacrobiotus richtersi
GAGATTTTCCTGCTGAATTGATTTTGTTCTTCTAACGAATAGTGTTTGTACGCATGTTATACTATGGTACAGCAATAAACACATAAGAGATTCAAAAATACGTATGATTAAAAATATGAAACAAATATAGAAAAAACAAAGAAATTAATTAATCCGCCTTACAATAAGTATTTGTTCCACTTTTTAATCATTTCTTTCACTGCAGCTGTTTTTAACCTTCCTGTATTCAAATTCGCGCAGACAAATTATTCAAAAGCATTCTTAGCAAAATTGTTAGCAACTAGCCAGTACTTGTACGTGTGACAGATGATGATATCGGATAAGTATAACTTCGAATATTAAGTTTTATTTGTTGGTGACAAATTTTATCAACTTGTAATATATTTAATGTATTTATGTGGTAACATAATGTGAAAACGTATTTATATAGTTACCTAATAAATATCTAGTTCATTCATGCGATAAATCATACTTAACAGAACTATCAGACAAAATCCTTTATCTTGGATGACCGAAATTTCTTCTGGCGATGAGTTTTGGCTTTCTACTTGGACTTTGTTTACGTAGATCACACTTGAATCAATGATTCATGTTCGATCATAAAAAAGCCATTCAACCAATTACGCATATAACACGCATTGTGATCTTTGTTTTAAAGCTGCATCGATTGTCGTTTCCATTTAAACTGTGAGTCCTGCCCGGATTGGACCAAGCCTGCGGACCATGTCTACGGCGGGGACTGTTCTCGCAGCCGCAGTCACAATAAGGATTCCGATGCTCACGCCGACCTACACCATTTACCATTTCTTTTGTTTTTGTGTTGTTGACGAACTTGTTTATAATTAAGTACGACATTGCTGAAATGATAGTTTTGTGAATGTGTAGTTACGTTTTCCACATTATTTTCATGTTTTCTCCGGTTGTTTTTTTTGTTTCTTTCCGCGCGGTTGGGGCTGGCGTTCCGCTTTGGGGGTGTCCGGCGCGGCTTGTATCGAACTACTGGGTAACCAACGGCTAACTTTGTACCGTTCGGACATTTCTCAGTAACCGATTACTTGCCCCGGTATCCCAAAGCGGCAAACAGTCGGTTGCGGTTCGTTCAGAAGCGTTAAATCCATTTAGCGCAAAAGCGCTAAATGTAGTTAACACAGAACGAACCGCTATGTTTGCCAAGCACAGCTTGGCAACGAAGGCCACTTTATGATGTATGGGTTCCTGATCACTGTTTAAACTTACAGTTCACCTGCAAATTGATTAACTTCAAGAAACTTAAAAGTTTTCGCATAAACCCTCCCGCCCTCCCTGTTTCACTGGTCATTGTAATCATGCGCCTACATGGTCTCGTGGTATACATGTTGTTCTTCCGATGTTCAATTTGTCTCTTTCTACGCAACCAGCGGACGCCCTTCGGTGCTCCGTTCGGACATTGCGTTTCTTTCTGTGCTTGTTTCTCTGCGTTCATGTGGCCGAAGTTTAATAAGGGGTGTCTTGTTAAAGCTCACTTGTTAAAACTCACTTGTTAAAGCGATTCTACAAGAAAATGCTGATCGATTCTGTGCTTGCCAATAATAAAATCAAAACAAAGCTATCGGTTCCTTGGAAAGGTAGAATGACGATGCGCAGCCTGTACGTGACACTTGTACGATCAACAAATTCAGAATCACATCAGGTGCTTTGATTGCAGGTGATGAAGTTGCTTGTATCGGACGATTTGGAGGTTAAGCATGAAGACGTCGTTCTAAACGCTGTGCAGCATTGGGTCCACCGTGATTCAGTTCAGCAAGAGCGCGCCCATGATGCCCGATCTGCTTTCCAGTTTCCACCGTCCGTCTGGCTCACGTGACAATCGATCACTTGCAATGCTCGTTGGCGGAGTTTATCGTCCAGGAAGAACACGGGGTTGTTGGTTTGTCCGAGCACATTTAGCAGGTAGTTGACGTGGGCTGTTTGAGGATTGGCACCACATCGATCGAGAGATTCCTACGTTAAGGTTGTTGGATTTGACAGTCCACAATGCATGTTTGTCCAAATGGAGACACTGTTGCACAGCTTAGTGTGACTGTCAGAACGTGACGTCGATCTTATGTGGTGTGTAACTGCAGTTTTCACCCGGGTGTTTATGTGATTTGCTGGCTTCTTCATGTGTGTGGATCCGCAGAGTGGAACTTTCTTCCGCTTCGGTCCCGTGCCAAATGCCGCGAACTTGAAAGTGACGGGAATTGTGGGCATGGGCGACAGCATCTTCGTCTTGGGCTATGTGAAAGGTCATGTAGTCTGGTCCCGCTTCTACCCCGAGTCTGGAATGCGGATGTCTCTGGCCAGTCCGCAGTCCGCCCATTTCCGCGGCCGCCTGGTCGCTCTCGGTGAACACATCTAAGCTCTGGGCGAAGAGAGTACCGTGTCGACCGCGAATCGTCTACAGCGCACCGTCGAGTACGACGACCCCGCTGCGAATCGCTGGCCGATCTACCAGTACTCCGAGTTATACTGTCAGAAGCAACGACGGCAATATGATATGTGTCCGGGCTTTGACCAAAAGAAATCAAAACCAATATGAGTTATGACCAAAATTAATGAAGATGACTGTATTGTTATACGGGCGATCGAATATTGCGCCGATCGTGTCGTTTAGACCGGGGACTGGGACATCTTTTTTTTGCGTTTGTAAATTTTATTATTGTAATAGTCTTTCTTCTAGCTGTCTTCCCAGCCGCCGAAGATGGTTTCAACTTGTGAAAGTGTTTCACCAACAAAATGCTAATCATGTTCTTATTTGCCAACTGTCAATAATAATATTATAAAAAGCCATCGATTCGTTTGAAATGTACAATCAATCAATCACGATGCACAGGAACAACGGTCAACTGTTAAGACATTCGAGGTTAAATTTAAACAGAGAGTCTGAATCCACTATAACGATAACCGTTAAAGAAGTCGGCGAGAGTGTTCTAAGTGATATGTACCTGACTGTGAGTATTGACAGTCCACATGCATAAACATATCGTACATACGCATATAAGTGTACAATACGTATACCTGACGTAATACTACTGACTACAGTATTACAGGTAAGTCTTCTGATGATATGTCCTGTTTGCCCTTGAATATCAGTGAATGAAGCAGCAGACGCCAACTTTAAAACCTTAAAATTTTAAAGTCCGCAAACATTTAAAAAAATTTAAAATTTAACTTTTCATCTCCAACTTTCTCAGCTAGCCATTACAAACTGCCGTTTTAAAATTTGAAGTTTTAAAGTCTGTGCAAAGTTTAAAATGTCAAGTTTTAGACTTCGGAATCATACAGCGGTTACAACGACGGTCAATTAGAAACAAAGCTCGGTCAATTAGCATAACACTAAACGACAGAAAACGATTTTAAAATGCATGCAAAATTTGGCAAACTTGAATTTGAACAGATATTCTCTCTGCTTTATAATTGTGTACTTTATTACCTTCTGATTATGATATTATTGTGTTTATTAAAAAACTCATTTTATTATCTATGTACGGTCAAATTAAGTCACGTGATTATGATTGTAAATTTGTAGTAATCATATAAGACGGCAAGCGGTGGTACTGCGATCTAATACCTTTCAGCAGATCTAATACCTTTATTTATACATTTACTTTGCTTTCAGCGTGTTCAGCTTTTCCGCCCGCGTTAATTGCGGTCGATGCCCGTTCCGGTCTGCTCAAGCCAGTCGCATGTCTCGCGGTACTTTTTTTCCAAAGTGCAATTTTATCGATAACTGCAGATTCGTCGCGCTTTGCAGTAATGCCGTTATCTCGCAACTTTCCGAAAAAAAGAATTAAAACTTTTTAAAAAAGAATTTCCGCCGGCATGCTTCTCTTGGTAACCGGAGATGATTTTTGACCGCTGTTTCTCCAGCAGCTATAATTCTCTTCCAGCCATCCGAGGATCAAATCCATTTCCTTGTCAGTGTAGAATGTGTGTGGCTTCCGTGACGTTGTTATTGTTTCCGGTTTTGATTTGTTGTTCGGATCAGGTCCACTTGCAGCCAGTGCATTAGCGACGAGAGAAGCCATAGGTACCAATTTTGGCAACAGAACCTTTTTAACCGGATGTTTCGGCGGCATGTTCATTGTAGCGTATTAGTTCAGTTAGTGATTAAAAAATGATGGAGTTGAAAATATGCTGGTTGAACAAAAGGAAAAATCTAACCGTTGTTCATGGGAAGATCGTTCAGTGCTTAGCGCATACTACTAAAGGATCTAGATTCTAGATGCCAGATGGGCGCGCTACTTGCAACGGCCGCGCTTCAAACCGCCGTCGATGGCAATCAGCACGTGGGCACGCACGAAAATACTGCAGCTCGTTACGCCGTTCTACGGTAGAATTCAGTTTTCTATTTTTGAGTGTTTTTGACACTTTTTGCGGCTGATAATTCTCAAAACTACCGCTGTCCGTATCATTGATCTTATAAATTGTATGATAATGGAGAAATCCGGCGATGTACAGCCGGAGAGTCATTTGAAATACGTCAAGAATATCCTTTTGATTTTGTCCGGGAAAGATGGCGGCGGAAAAAGCAGCGTGACGGTGCAGTTGGCTTTGACGCTGCAGTCCCTGGGCAAAAAAGTATTTCTTTGCCGTTTTTCACCAATTTATCCGCGCCATTTGACACCGAGAATTGATATTAGGTCGTAATCATCAACAAAACGGGTAAATCATCGGCTGCTTTCGTTGAAACAGTCAAGAAAACTAAGGAAAATGTTCTCAAAGCAGGTAATCTAAGGAAATAAAGCAGGTAATCCAGCCGTTTTTCGCGTCAAAACTTAGGGAAAACGTAAAAAAATCACCTCAAAATGATAATCAATCATTGAAAATACGGATTTATTGAGTGAAACACGTTTCTAACTGTTTTTCTGGAATTACCCTTGGGAACTCTGGAAAATGCGCTCATGGCCAATCCCGAACATGCGCGGGATACTCGGTCCGCACAGATCGATATCCAATACTCCGAAGAGAACGTTAACTTGGGTTCTAGTTCTACGAACGTTTAGCTGTTTGCAGTTGGGTCCCGATCTACACGGACGCATCCAAAACGATCGGGTTAATGTCTATAGCGTTCCTGTTAAGTAATCCGGATTCCGGATGACGCGGTAGTCTGGAGAGGAACCAAGAAGAACGGTAGGAGCGACTCGATTTGACATGTTTTACGGCAGAAAACCCCGTTTTTCTCCGTTTAGCCATGATCAAACAGCTGCTGGACGATGTATTCTGGGGGGACATAAATTATCTGTTGATTGATACACCGCCCGGAACTTCCGATGAGCATGTCAGCGTGGCGGAAGCGCTTCGGAGTCATCATCCGGACGGCGCTGTTTTGGTCACAACTCCAGAGGTATTTTGCGTACAATCAGGGAAAACCATTTTGTTGTTATCTGGAAAAACTGCACAGTTTCTTGATTACATGTAGTGAAATCATTTGTTGTTTTATCATTCGCACTTGATTTTATAAGAGTTTAATTAATTGTCGACTTATTTTTTGGTTATGCTGGTTTTACACATTGACAATCGATTTTTTGATTAATCATAACATAATTATATTACATATTTTTAAATTAAATTACAGTAATTTGTAACGGCATAATTACGATGATTTACTTGTTATAATTGTAACAATGTATTTATTGAATTTTTTTCACATTAATTTGGTTCTTATTTTTTCTTGGCCTTTTTCCACATTGAAATTGTTAATAATTTGATAATTGTACTTACAGGCGGTTTCCGTGGCGGATGTGCGGCGGGAAATCACGTTCTGTCGCCTGGCTGATCTACCAATTGTCGGCATCATCGAGAACATGAGCGGGTACATTTGCCCTCATTACGAAGTACGTTTGTTTTATTAATCAGTTAAATGGAAGTAATCACGTGTTTCTTATGGTCTGCTGTTTCGCTGTATCTTCATTGCATAGAACCTTGCCCCGACCCCATTATTATTTTTTTAATAATATTCCATAGCTTTTTTTATGAATATTTCCTCAATTTTGATCGTTTTTATTTATTATTTTTTTCATTTTTTTTTTATTTTCTGTGTTCAGTTGTTTGCTTCGCTTTGACTGTGTATACGCATCTATTTGCGTTTTACGTCGCGTTTTTCATACATCGGCACATAAATGCACAAACATTTATTCAAGCGGCGGCGGACGGATACTGTCGGATACGTATCAGATTCCCTTTCTGGGTAAATGTATTCAGCATTCTCTTGCGTTCAGTCATTTTGCATGCCTCAGTTGTTGTGTCTGTACTTGTTGCGCAAAAACCTTATTGTGATCAGTCAGGTTTCCATTTTCGACACGCTGCAGTTTTTGACTGAATTTGAATTTTCGCCGCATGGAATTTTTTCTTGTATTCATACGATGATTTCTTTGTTAAATGTCTCAACAGTTTTGTGAACATTATTCTGTAAATTGAGTATTTTCTTAGAGTTTATTTTTTTTGTTTAAATACTTGAATAATATTTCTATATTATTTTATTTGCATTTTATCAATATTTTACCATTTTCATTAATATGAACTCTGCTTTTCTTAGAATTCTGTTCACAAAATTTAGCGTTTGGTGCGTTTATTATTGAATTACTGTTTGTATTTTTGCTCTTTTATGCTGCGTTCCAATTGATCCAGAACTGACCAAAACACTGGAAAGCGGACTGAATTTCGTTGAAAAATTCCCCCAATCCAAAGTGGCCGGCGTATTCCGTCAGATCGGTGAAAATCTGGTGAAGAAATCACAGGAAAAATCCCTGGAGGACCAATAATGTTTTGGATTCAATTGTATTAGTTGTTGGATTTATTTGTTACCTCTTAAAATTGTGTTTTTTTCGTTGGATTTTGAAGAGTTCCATTCACGCAAAAAGGTGTGTGATAATGAAGAAATTAATGGAGTATTTATGTGCATGGGTTGCCTGAATAGTGGGTAGATGAAACACAGAAGATTCATGAGCATTGTCACGAGGAGATTAATTAAAAATTGGAATTACGTAATGCTTTCGGTGGAATGTGAGGGAAGCGGCGAACCGTCGCTACAAACGCCACCGGAGGCAGACGCGAAACTTACACAGCATAACCACCCGGGGCGGATGCTGTAGGTTGACAGGAGATCAGCGCGGCCAGTAGAAAAACATATGTCGAATACCAGATGACCGACCATCAAGGCAATAAGATTAATCGAGTATTTACAACTATGCACAGGATTCGTGGCAGGAAGAAGGTTAGCACGAATGGGGTATAGTTCCGCTGATCTTTGCATTCTAACGTGCCAGCTGAACTGCTCTAATTACTTCGATGTACTGGATTTCATCACAATAAGAAGCAAAAATACATGGAATGCGTTTCAACGACGATTTCTCTATTCAAATCATACGTAGCGCAAAAATAGTCAATCACACGTTCCCGACTCTGATGACAAGTCCAACATAGACGGTGCGCGTACGAATACATAAAGGCCACTTACAACTTCGTTCAGTAACGGGCGCATACGAACATCATCAAATTATAAGCTCAAAAGGGAAAATGAGTCGAACCGCAAAACCTGAGACTCAAAAAAAGCTACCTGCACGATACTCAAATGAAATTCAAGCTATTTCAGTCAGAGTCATACCGAAACCGGCCACATCCTCAGTTCGCTTCTCGTCCCACAAGTGGAATGGCACCCACTGTTTCTCATCATCATCATCTTCGAATCCAAGAAGAAAACCAAAGACGGCACTGTGATGGAGACTGGGCTTTCTACCGACACCAATGCGAACATTACGCGGCCTGCCCTGCTCGACGTCCCATTCAAACCAGCAGGCGCCTCTGACAGAATGCGACAGGACGTTGACCTCTTGAGCAACCGCTGCAGGGACCGAAGCTTTGTTGCTTGGACGTGTATAGCAGCATCTCTCCGGGTGAAAATGGCCATAGAATGCGATTCCGATGTCCACCTTGGCCTCCAGCAAGCGCCGCAGAACCGCACAGCACTCCGGTGCCAGGTCGGGACGTGCTTCCAGTTGCAGTAGTTTGGTATCCATTTTACGATCTGTAGCCCTGATAGGCATACCTACCTGCCGCATATAATCCAGCGATTCCTGCGTCAAAGCATTCCGTGATACCCGCGTAAAAGTACAAAGTAACGGGGCCAACAAAGGACAGCGAGGTGTAATGAGGTAGGGCAGCACAGGATTAACTTCAGCCAGAGGGAACTGGACGACACTGCTGGCCTCGTCGGCGCTCATTACCCCATCCTGCAACGAAAACAGCACTGAAACACTGAACGGAAGTCCTGATTAACCCGCATTTCACACTAACCGAGACTGGTCCATCGGTCAGTTCGGATGAGCTGAACAACGGGAATCGGATCGAGTCTAGCAGCGAGCCGAAAGTCTCCCGCAAGGTCAACCCATTCACAGCATCCACGTTATGCTCCACCCAACTGTAAAGCACACATTATTGGCACAATTCAAGTGTATTCTGCCAGTCAGATCTGTACCGGCGAACACCCTGGTAGACGTCGGACTCTTGGGCTGCGAGATGCGGACACTCCACGATCTTCTTCAAACGATCTAATGAAATGCGGAGAAAACTGTCACCTTGCAGAACATCAGTGGTATTCAGGGAGATGCGGGCCAGAGCCAGGGCGGCCAAATCCTCTTCGTCCATCTGGGGCGCCTACAGAAGAAACAACCATAGAATATCCCGCCGTGAAAGAAAAGCTCAAATGGTCTGTTACACAGTCGCACAACAGGTAAGTCACACGAGCGATCGACAACAAAATTATGGTGTCACTTACCCGTTGAAAAACTACGCAAGGATCCACATCGAATGTAGCAATGGGTTGCTGGATACGGTCCCGACAGACGTCCGCCAGTTTGTCTACCATGTATTTGCGCAGTACAGGGTATCCAGTGCGTCCTCCAGACTGCCAAGTGCCAACGTCATCGGACCCAATAATCTCTCCGTACGCATAGCTGCAATTATGAGCAACAGATTCGAGATTCGGATGCATCATGCGTCAGGCTGTTCTGTACCCACCGCAGCATCGTCTGGAACGCCGTTGGAGTCACATCGGGGATCTTGACGGGACCGTCCGTTTGGGGAAATGAACCATAAAACATGGTTTGGAACATGGCGCTCATCATCGCCAACAGAAACCTACAAGGCACAAAATGAAAAATACGCGACGAACAGCATTCATTGCGATTCCACAACTCATCCGCCATCTTAACGTGATCAACACTGGCTCGGACTGTCAGCATTCAGCAAACCGTCAAGTAAAACTGCTCGCAGTGCTTGTTTCGGGTTTACACACTTACTTGTGGCATTTGAAGATCTTCTGCGGTTCGCCCCGTCCATCTCCGACCAGGAAAGAGACATCACTTGGGATTTCCTCGTCGGGGTGGTTGAGCAGATGACGAGCCCGCTTGCCAATGTACTTGCTGGCATGCCAATCCTTCGCTATTGCATTCACTCCCGAATCTTCAGACATTTTTGATACAAAATACTAAAATGGTACGGAACGATAGGAGTTGCGGACAAATGTCTCGTGAAAGCACAAATTCTGCAGAAAATTGGATAATACACACGTTTTTGGTTTCAGAAATGATAAATCCAAACAATCGATGGGGACGATGGAAAGTGAAAGCAAGTTCTGCGATGTGCAGTAGTATAGGCACAACAACCGACTGTAAACTCTACAGTGTGGACACCAGTCGCGTCTCGCTACGCCGTCATACGATAAAACTGTGAACACCGTAGAGACTTCGACATGTACGGTTCGTACGAATTTGACAGTTTTCGTGGCTATTCGAAAAGTTTCCAGAAATACGCGACTGCTGATTGTCTGAGGCTTTGTTTGAGTAAACTGTATGATCTCTTCATAATAATGTAATGGAGAGATCCAGCGATATGAAGCAAGACAACCAGCTGCACACCATCAAGAAAACCCTTTTGACGAACTGTCCGGAACTTCCGGCGAACGGTTTGTGATGATTTTTACTGGCAGTTTAGATTTAGTGAGATGGCTCCCAAGTCCCAATAAGAAAATCCTTGCAATGTTTTTATAATAAATTATGCTGATTTATAGCAGTTTAATTATTCTTCTATAACAATTAATTAATGGATTAATTAATTACACTGGCTGGTCTTCAATAACCCGTATTAATTGAGTGTGTCTATTTTTTTCCTGATTAATTTCGTTTTGCAGAGAATCCATATAATTTTGGTGATGCGTATTGTTTGCAGGCGGATGTGCGGCGGGAAATCACTTTCTGTTGCAAGGCGAATTTCATCGAGAATATGGGCGATACGTGTGTTCAAATATTGCAAAATAAATGTTTTATTTACTATCCATGTAAAACGAAGTAAATAGTTTTGTTTTAAGGCATGTCGTTTGTTAATACGCTTCATTATTGCTACACAAAAGCACGAGAATATACTGAATTGTACCGTATACAATTCGATCAGCACATAGATCGTGCTTCTGTACAGTTTGTCACGTACAGTTTGTACTTGACATTATTATGACGATAAAAAGAAAAAGGAAAGTTATCTTCGCATTTTTTATCAGCTTACCTGGCTAACTCAAAATATTGTTATTATATTATGCTGTTATTTCTTATCGTAAGTGACACTTACGATAACAAATAACAGCATAATATAATAACAATATTTTATCTTTTTTATTATTATCTGTTTTACTTTGGTTGATCATAATTATTCTGCTGCGTTTGTAGTCATGTCTGCTGTTAGCCTTCCTCATATGTACTGTTGGTTGTGACCTTTTGTTCAGAAACAAAATTTTATCATAGTTTTCTCGTGTGTTCATGTGGCGATCTGCTTGTCGAGTGTTCAATAACTTAGTATACATATTGCCATCTGAACATAATTATTACCGTCAGTTTAGATTTAGTGAGATGGCTTCTGTTATTAAAATCATTATAATGTTTTTATATTAAATTATGCTAATTTAGAATAATTTAGTTAAGCATGAATCTTTAACAATATTAATTACAGTGGCTGGTTTATAATGATTCGTATTAACTGATTTGTCTATTAGGGATACGTGTATCCCCATATTGCGATGTAAATGTTTCATTAAACTTTGTCTACTTATGTGAAACGGAGTAAATAGTTTTGTTTCACGGCGTGTCGTTTGTTTACCTGCATTATCCTCTACAGAAATACGACTACATCCCGAGCGTTAAAAAGATGAACAACTCGGAAAAACAAACCAGATGTCTTCGCTTTTTTTATATCTTGTCTGGCTTAATTGTAATCATTTTTATTTAGTAATTACGCTGTTATTTATTGGCGCTCTGTAGTTGGTTTTCATACAATTATTTTCATAAGTTTGGTTGTTGCTATTTTATCCCTCTTTCTTGGTAAATGTGTTCAGCATTCTTGTGCGGTCAGTAATTTCTGCATGCCTTCCACACATATACGTATTGTTGGTTGTGACCTTTTGTATCAAAACGAAATTTTTATCATGTGTGTTTCGTCTTTTTAAGTGCCGCCTTGTATGTCAATTTCCCATTAATTTAGTACATAGGTAATAATAATTGTCTTGATAAGGTGGTAGTGGTACAGAGTTTTTTCACATCTGTAGATATTTTATTTCTGAATTGCAAATTATTGTTTCACAAAATCATGCCGGGCGGACGAAGAAAACCTCCGAAAACGACTGACCATAAAGAGCCGACATCAGGAGCGTGTCCCACGTTCTGCACACGGTACGTATCATGCTCTGCTGCACGGTTGTTCAACATTCAAAGATTTGCGGAAAAATGCTCGGGTCGCGATACAGAGACTGGATGTCAACTTCAGAACAGATCACTCCTGGAGAACGGAGGAGCGTGCCATCCACATACCGGCTCCGTTTTTGTACACAGAAGGGAGCATTTCATCCTAAAGAGAAGCGGAAAAATGTGAATAACCATGACCAAACTATAAATGCGACTATGACGCCAGAAAGAAAATACCAGCAAAGAATTAAGAATGGCACACAGAATCTGATTTTCCACACTCACAAGAGGCTGCTGACATTCGCTCCTGCCTCCTGTCGTTGTAGCAGTCCACCCAAGAGAAACGAAGAGTGGGACATATTTCCAGAATGTTCAATTCCCTAAACAATCCTTGCCCAGTCCCCCCCGAAATGCACAATCAGCCCCGCATCCACACCATCGATCACGCGGCCATTGTGCAGCAGTCCATCGTCTCCACGCACATCCACGCTATCCCAAGCGAACTCAGCGCTAGAAAAAGACATTTCGACACACTTGCCAGAACGATAAGGCTTAACTTCCGTCTCAACGAACAGGTCGTACAAATTTGGACAAATCGCAGTGAAAACCCGAGCTCGTAGGCAATTTGCGTTGTGACGTCGATAAGAGAAACTGCAACGCGAACTAAAACGCGAGCGACATTGACCAAACATTCAGGATAACATAAGCAATAATATGCAGTTAGTAGGCTGGTTATGAGCTGAAGAGGAATTACCGGCTTGTCCACACTCACATTTTCCGTCTATTCACTATTAAAGCTATATGTACCGAACAACACGTGTGTTTGCTACCGGCCGCGATCAGTGACCGTGAGAAGTAATCAGAACATGCAAACGGGCAGAGTGTAAGTCAGCTAGCAAAACATTATCAGTGCGCGCATCACATATCGTAAAGTATGATCGGGAAAAAGGGTGCATAGTACAGCATTAGTAATTC
>JAQGAU010003707.1:0-12717 GCA_034698045.1 Paramacrobiotus richtersi
GGTGATTATTTTTTAAGCAAAAAAACGAAAGGATTAGAGCATCGTATGAAACCTTATTTGCTGCAGACGTCGGCTGTGCAGTAAAAAAATACTTATTTTTAATGGTGTTGGAGTCTCCGACATTTGTGGTGTCCCTGGTTTGAATAAGGCATATATGGTAATTATTATATTATATGATGTGTCACGGCCGGTATACCGCTGCTGTTTATAATAGCATGCACGTTTACTTGATGATTTCATGGTTATTGCCCTTTCCTTATCAGCCGCGAGCAACAGACACAATGTTACATGTTTTCCTTGATAAACGGTGGCTTTTCTATCAAATCACCACAACGACTATAATGCCACTAACGGATTTAAATATACACCATACTACTTGTAAGTGACTACCGGAAGCACCGCGCGCAGCTGAGTATACAGTACTTACTCAAATTCTTCCGAATGTCCCTAGTTTCTCGATATTCAGTTTCGATAAATGAAAAAGTAAAAGTGGATAAAAGATGATTGTTAGAATCTGGAAGAAAGTTCAATTAATCTTGTAGGTAGTTTCAACACGAGTTACAAAGTGTGACCAGCTTTTAACTGCAGCTTGAACGTCAATTCCGTTCAACGCGAAGATCGCCACGTAGCGTCGGACAGACCATCATTATATAACTACACACTATTATTATTAACTAAACAACCCATTGATATAAATACTTATCAGTACAATTAATCGGTCTTCCGGCCGGCCGGGAAGCAGACCAGTTCCCGGAGGGCTGCGTAACCCGGCTGTTCTCCGAGTGTGGCACTGTTTCCCAAAGAGTTCCGTAAGCCTATAGTATACATTAAACACGTGCTTGTCCACGCTAGATAGAATTTCAGACCTCCCTGTGGTTTTAACGGGCTTGGAAGAAAAATGTGCTCGCATCTAGCTAGCCGGCAGGAAGGTACACACGTCGGCTATGCGCGCACAGCGAACGATGGTCCCCCATCCGAATTCGGACAAGGATCCGGATGGTTTCAACGGCCCCATGGCTGCTCGAGAAGCTCAACGAAAGCACGTTGCATGACAATGAGACCAAGCACCGAACAACGTCTGACTGTTTAAATTCGTAAATCTTAAGAAGGCCGAGACAGATAAGAATTCTCCCAATGGTAAATAGTTTAACTGAGAAATTTTGATTGCACGTTCAACGTGAACTCTGGTTGGACAGGTTCAACTAATCGGACAAGAACGGTGATAAAAAGGGGAAGTGCTATATATAGATTACTAATGTCCATATATACTGCGTAAGTGCGGCTGGTTCGATCGTTGACCTACTTCTAATGGCCCGATCCCAGAATGTTATCAGTGTCCAGCAATTACTGCCATTATTGTGTTACGTACGACGTAGCTAGGTACGTTGATACCATGGCCATGTGGATTCTCAAATCGGATGTGCACGTGCAGTTAATAATACAATGAACGGTCCATGCGAATGTGGCTTTCTTAACGCATATGATAAGTTAGTATAGGTATTAGGTAATTGCAGGCAAAACTCGAAGTCATCGCACACAGTAGTAAAACTTACTTATATCCCGTAAATCGGCGGTGACGTATAAATACTCACTGCTGGTTCTCCATTCCATATTTTTGTTGCTACGTTATTATTAACCAGCATTCTCTTATCAAAATCACATGCAGATTATTCCAGTAGCTGTTCGGGAAGGCTGATCGCAATACGGTATTGCGAATGATATCTGTTCTGTGAACGAAGGATGGTACCAGGTTGGTTTCGTTTGCTATTCTTTCTCGGTGATCTCCTGCGGCATCAACTCTATGCAGTCGTTCTTGAATCATATCAGTTCGACAGTGAAATTGTATGCATCTTTGGAAATCGGCATACCGGCAACATTTACGTCCAAACAAAGGATAATCTGACAACCCTTGATTCCAGGCTAAAAATCGTCGGTAAACAATGCCCAATGGATACGGTACGTTTAGTTGCTGTTCATTGTGCAATGCTGTACGAACTTTCATTACGTTTTAAATAACACGTATTGCTGTTACAAAAATTTAATTGGAAGGTAAGGAGCTTAATTTTAGTAAGCAAAGTAGGTCAAAGGTGTATGTTTTGTCGGCAGCGGGTAACGACGTTTAAGCCTGCATAAGCCTGACCGAGATTCGGAACTTTTGGGGTTTTTATTTTGTCTGTAGTGGTTTCCGGGTTTATTAAGTGTATTATGCAACCTTCGGAGAGACTTCAGACTTGTATACGATAACGGGCGTAATAAATTGCAAACGTTCCCAAAGTTAGCATAGCATTGGATTTCGGCTGCTTTCACAGGCCGCTGTGGTTTCATCTTGTGCTTTCTAACAGTTCCATTAGTCGTAGACCTTTTTGGGAACACTGAACTGGTGTTGGTGCATCACTCAAGAGAACGTTTTGTAAATTCAACGTTGGGATGTTATTTAGAGTTATAACGGCCATCTGAATCCTTCCAACTCCTCTAGAACAGATAGAGAAAACGCCACCTGCAACGACTTGCTGAAAACCTTTCATCCCAATTGTACTGCCTCCGAAGGCTTTGAACCGATGCACAGTGCTAGCGAAACAGCCTACCACGCTTGGAAAACCAGTCCATCTTGCACCGACGGAAAAACAATATATACATTCCCTGCTGATCACGACCGCTCCTTCCTTATTGTTACCAAGAGTCAGACTACCGAACTATGGCAAAGAACTGGCCATGATCTCCATAATGGCTCGTGCACGTTTTTTCGCACGTTGCGATGCGAATCGCCGGATGAAGTTTTCCCAGAAGCAAGCGCAGGGTTATTTATCAAGGATTCTAACGTTTCCGGTTCATTATTTCTTGCCTTCACTAACACCAACAATGCGGCGGAAAGGGTTGTAAAAATGACAGTAACTTGTGAATACCGGATTAATCTCACTGACCCACTGAATGACCAGGTATATGACAGAGAAGGTAAATCCCTTTATAATTGTGCATTAGGATTTACGATACTGAGTACCACTGACACAGCTGGGAATATCTGGTGTAAAAATCGATAGAGAGTGCGTTGGTTGATTAATTCGAACATAAGAGAATTTATTCCGGGAAAAATGAACTGTCGTTCTCAATCAAATTTCGGCGGTGGTTGTCCGAGGGAAAGGTTACGCTCAGCGATCACAGTGCACAGTTCCTGCGCAAATTTTGAAGGTTACTCGCCCACGTTTCCTATTGATTACATCAATTTACATGTGGTACGCGACTGTACGCCTGATATTGATATTGTACGGTTCTATGTTACGCATTCGTTATCGAAGCTTATTCTTCAGCTGTCATCACTAAACAAATAACCAACAGTGAATAATTATGATTCCAATAGCTGATTCAGTTTACCAACTGCAAAATGTGTACTCAGGTCGGCCAACGTTCAGCTACAGAAGCGCTCATCTCTTGTACCATTTTTAGACCTGGACAAAACCGACCGCATCAAAAGCGCTTCCCTTACATCCGCGAGCACTACTGCATGTAGAATTTTCCAGCAGAAAGGCGCTGCTGCTAGTGGAACCACACGATGTGATCATGGTATGACCATGGTTCTGTGTTCCCCTCAATTCCCTGGTCCCGATTGTGCAGCATACCAACGGATTACATACATACTCAGTTTTAAAGTGTTTTAGCAATGGCTGCCAATTGCTGAAAGGTCCTCGACGCAGTCGATCCTGCCCAACAACTTCGAAGACCCCAGTCAGCGACTGATGAATGTTGTTGATGTGGTCATCAAGGAAAACACAACTGAAGTGTACGTCGCGACTGATTCAATGGTAACCACGAAAGAGTAGACACCATGATAGAAGTGCAGAAACGTGGCGGTAGGGAATAGAAATACTATTGACGAAGTGCCCTCTAAACCATGGATACCAGTTGCAACTTATTGCAGAGACTGTGCCATTCAGAGATCGCCTTTCCTTAAGATATAGCGGTGTTTTTCCGGCCTTGCAACTTTACTTATAAGCAACAGATTTGAATGACAGTTATGAAAATGCATCTCAAAGGAATAACACTTCAAGCTGATGCGGGAAGAAATAATGTTTAAGATCATAATGAGTTAAAACAACCACTTTTTTCAGTACAATAACGAAATAGGTAATGGTGTATCAGGTTAGCCGTCTTTTCTGAACCACGTAGCACACTTTTAAATTTATAACCCAGAACATATACAGAGACGCGCGATAAGTTACCGGCGTGTTTACTGCTGCAGGTAAGGCTGATTAATCTGGACAACTGCTCCCCTCGTCCAACGTGCAGCCAGTGCGTCCAATCGGGCGAAAGTTTCTGTGGGTGGTGCTTTAGCGAAAAAAGGTATTCGCAAACATCGTTAAAAGATATATGCAAATGTTTTTTGACACTTTGATTTCATGGTTCTATTCCGTTTCAGATGTATGTACCGGCAGTTGTGCCCTTCGGACAATAAGACACAGCCAGAAAGTTGGTGGTTAAATTCCAGCAAATCAGACCTATCAGAGGAGCAGTGCCACACGCAGTCCACTACAGCAAAGCCCTTCCAGGCGAAAACGGCGACATCCAGACCAAAAACGCTCAGCAAGGGCACCAAATCGTTGGTACCGGTCAGCAGAATGGCGCTCTGGAACGCTCCACTCTCTACGGTCAAACCGATGGACCTAGCATCAGCACAAGCAGCCAAGATGGTCATTTGGGTGTCCTTGTTACTAGCTGTCATATTATCCGGCATGATTGCGGCTGTTGTTATCAGCTACCGAAGAGTTCGAAGTGGAAACATCCAAACGGTGAATCGCGTCAAACACAGATTCCCGGAATGCGAAGGAATACGCTCGTACCAAAAGTTACGAAGTATTTGTCTTTTGCTTGGACGACCCGCGGCGGTACAGTATCGCTACAGACGGCAGATGCAACACAGTGGGGACACAGAAGATCTAGAGAGTACAGATTCTCCCTTGGTAACATGAATCCGCGATCATACTTGTAAATAATGCATTGTTGATCTGCTTTATGTGACTTCGATTAATTTTGCCGTCTATTCTATTTTGTATGTAAAGCGGTGAATGTTTTACGAAAGGGGAATTTTACGATTTTTTTTATGTGCTGAAAGCTTGTTAAATTTTCAGTTATCAAGTACAGATCTGTCTCTGTATGCATTAAATTTTATGCATTCACAGCTGTGGTATTTGTATATTTATTTTGATTGGAGCTTGCCGATATGTTTGTCTCCAAAGTTTAAACGATAGGAACCCTGGATTTTGTTTCATTCCATAAGACACATTGTCGAGTCACAGGCTACCGCTGTAAACACTGCAGTACAGTAAGCTACCAGTCGCACAACTCAACCGCAGCAAACGCGATAAACATTGACAATGCTATGAATTACTAACGTGTTCAAGGTGCAAGGTCGTTGGCCTGTTTACTGTCGACCTTTAGAAGCTCGACCGCCGCCGCAGCCGACGACCGGTATATTTTGCAGAATTGCAGATGCAGCTGATTATGAAAACCTGCATATCAGCTTATGCAAGCGAATCGTATTCGTCCTAATTCTCGAGGCACAACCCACTACGATAGTCATTACATAATACATTTACAGAGTTCACAAACGCAATGAAATGTCGGTTTCGCACACGGCAGTATAATTATCTGTTTCTGCTCTGTCTTGCGGGCGTCTTCCACCGCCAGGTGAACTAGCTGGGCTGATACAGCAGCTGAACTTTGTAAGGTCAATATTTGCGTCTTGATGCTATTGATTTTCGTACTGTTCGTCATGATTTACGGCTGCCAGTATCAACTTCCGAAAAGTTCGAAAAGATCCGATCCGAAGAGATCCGAAAAGATCCGAACAGGAAACAGAAAAAACTACGGATTCCCACGGTACTGCATGTCCAAGACCTTGTGATCTGTGAGTCGGGGGTCATTCTGTTTTATGTACTTTTCCCTGTTTATGTGGCTTCTGTGTAAATACATGTACTGCTATTGTTATGATTTTTCTTGTTCATGAGGTTGATGGCAACTTAAAAGGATTAAGTTTCCGAACATCCCGTGATAATGCATTTCCTTGCTTTTGTAAACGATACGTCCATGTGAGAGACAAGACTCATGACGATACTTTAGTGCAAAGTTTATTAATCTCATTTTACTCATTTTAAATCGCAAAACAGTCAGTGAGGGAGTGCCATTGTTATAGGCCATTTAGAGCATAGACAGATTATTAGTTTAAGCGTATATGTAGAAATGTTGGCACAACAACAGCAACAACTTTATTCCTCTGGCCTGTTCCGTCCAGCAAGGGCCATGCATTTGTACGTATATGTCCATGGCATGCAGTAAACAGAAGAGCAAACTATTCCACACGAAAATACGGCAATAAAATAAGATAATAAAAAGAATACCAAAAGTACATTTCCAGTATGATCAAGTTCAAGATACTCAATCCAAACACTGCGGAACAATCCAGAGACCACAAGAAGCTGATTTCAAAGACAGGTAACTGCAGATCGGATATTATCACCGAATATGCCTCTGCATAGAGGCGTAGTTGTTAACGACAACTAGCGAGCATTCCTCGATAAACGACAACAGATTCAAGCATTTTCAGACCTTTGTGTACTCAGATGAGGAACCATGTGCTGCTCCGGTAATAGAGGTAACCAAACGATAATGCGAGAACCAAAGAGATGTTTCCTCCGATACGTTGTCCAGATACGTTAATATGCTCAGGTCCATCCATACAATTAGGATTATTGATAAATTCGAACCTTTGTCTGATTGGAAGGTTGATTCGGATTCGTGGGCCTAAAGATTGTAAGAAACCTTAGAGTCAACCGAGAATTACGATGTATGCAGATGCGATATACCTATATTTACGTGGTAAGGAACCAGGTATATATAGGTAATTAATTGTATATAAGCGAATCACATGATATAGTGACAAAATCTGACAACACACTGTAATTCATCAAATATAAGATTTGAGAAATTTAAGTCTTTGTAGTTATTTCTTTGTGCTTTCGTCACATTTTGTGTTTTGATCAGAAGCGTTTTCTGTTAGTTTTCTGTTTACATGTTTTTATCTCTACAATGGTACTATGACTAATTGTGAAACCCTTATTTAAAAACTACAGGTATCTGACAACTGAATAAAGAACAGTTCTAACAGTTAAATTCTAACCTAGGTACTAGTATTTACGTTTCGGTGGTCGAGACAATTGGGGAATAATTACTACTAAATAAAACAAACAGCATCCTCGGGAACTTATTGACAGACTCTACATACGTTATCTAAGCAATATTACCTTGCAGATTAACCTTGCATTGTCAAGTTTTCTTGACTCTTAAACGCTGACCACGATGTGTTGCGCTTGCCGTACGTTAACTCCTGATGCGAAACCGAGTTACAGTTGGAACAACAAGCTATGTAACCTGTACAGGTGAATTAACGGTGATAAGGAAGCAAATGTAATTAACAGCCCTTATCACAGCAACAAAGCCCCCTTCCGCGATTGCGCTCATCGGCAACCACCACGTTTCTTGCGTGAAAAGACAACATGAATGGAATTTCGAGTTCTCAAGGTCAGGAAATACGCATTAATTAATAAATAAATACGCATTAATTAATAAATACGCAAACCGTCCAAACCTTACATCTGTACAAACAATGGTTTACTGGTATGAACAAAGATTTATTATATTGGAAACAAAAGTGATCAAAGGTCTTGTTTGCATTGGTCGATACGGGTTCAGGGCACAATTCATGTTGTCCGTTCACTTCGTGTTGGTGGCAACCAAACACCGTGTATGACTCATTTGCTCCATTTTAAAAGTTCAAATTCCAAACAGTAGACAAAGAACAACAACAATTAAGCCAATAAAACCATAAACCTTAGATATCGAGGATATTCTCTGAGCAGTTCTCTCAAGACTACCGGCCTTCTGTGAACGTTAGCGATTAGGTTAAACTGCATTAATTAGGAAAAAAAGCTCAACTGTCTCTAGGTCCTTTTTGTACATGAAAAAAGTCGATCTGGGACTAGCGTTTTCATATAGGAATTCTGTTTCCATCTGCTCTTAAGGAATGATTTAAGCAAATTGTTTTGCACAGAAGTATAGTGATTTCTGTGTACTTTTAGCAAACATAACGCATGTATGCGATTGATCAGCGGAATGTTCTAATTAAAACTAAAAAAGAATAATTAACATTCGAACTGCTGCTTTCGTTTCGGTACTATCGATGCAAATGGTGTCGGCACAGAATTAGAGTAATACAGTTAAATTAATTGATTACATCGAGCTTGAAATGGCCATGGTAACAACCACCTTGGCATTGTCTATGGCCTGTCGGATGTTGTGTTACGCTTTTCGTCGGCGAAAAATTCTGCCGATCGTCGAGCCCATATCAGTAGCTTCTGGCTTCGCTCTAATTAGCACGTAAAACTTAACCTAAAAAGTCACACTAAGAACAAAAAGGCACAGAAAGGCGCTTGTTAGTAGGTACTTTACTAACTGCCTGGCATCAATATGTACTATTTATTGCATAACGCACAGGCATATTGGATTGGTAATAAATACGATCAGCACTTACTGGAAGGCCCCAAAACGGGCGAGGCGCTGCTTATCCAAATATCAACAGTTGACGAACTTGACTCGGCAAGGTCACTGTCCGGGGTGGGCTTGTTATCAACATGCGGGAGCGCTGGAGAAACGGGGTCCCCGCAGAACTGATTAATTTTATGGATGAGCGCTTCTGACACATTTTCTTTTTTGGGAACCAAGAGCCAGGATGAGCTGCATCGGTCGACCGTTAACGTCACGTTAACGCAACAGTATGCTAGCGCATAACCACCCATCGGAAGCGGCTTGACTGGAAAGGATGTCACGGTGTATACCTGTACAAATATAATACTGGAAAATCCAGCACTATGGCGCTCAGTTGATCTGATCCTCAATTTAGTTACCGTACGTACTGAACAGATATATCGCAGACAACATTAACTGCGTTGTATTCATATTCATACCAAAACCAAGATTTTTTTTTAAAATTTTAAAATGAATTTTAAAATTTGTGAAATTGGTATAAGAATTAAAAAATAGCTTGGAGGCTTTGGTTAAAAGCAATCTTCATGCCAATATATGTAGATGCATTTTCCACGCAAGTTTGAAAAGAATCGCTTCAATCGATTACATGGGTTTGCGTTTTAATTTTGTAAATTAAATTTTTATTTGTTGCGGACTGCGCAACAGCCGGTTGTTGCGCACAGAAAGCGTCTTTACATTCATGCATGTTGATGTTTAATTTAGACCACCAAAACCTGCACCGTACAATATTTTATCGATGCGGACTGCGAACTTGCAACACATGCCCCCAAAACATACTGAAATTAAAGGAAAATCACCTTAAGATTTAAGGGTATAAAACGTTAATATGATTAAACATATAAACAGAAAAAAGCAGTTTTTGACAATAACTGTGACTGGAAAAAATTACTGTTACCTGGTTTGGAGCATAACCTAATTGAGCAAACTGGTCTCCTGAAATATTTCGAAAGCAAGTTTGCCTAAAGGGATCATTCCGATCCCGATTGGAGACGATCGTCAATTTTGCAGTTGGGGTTCTATCACAGTCCCAAGACGTTCCGTCATTCCAGCAAACTAATTCGGGCCACGGACACCAAATCGTTTTGTCTTCAGAAAATAAAGTATGTTGGTGTTCAATTATACACGTGTTCCCTCGACAATTATCCATAGCACGTGTAGAAGCTACCGGTAAAAAGCCCAGCATAAATAAACATAACAAGAAGGATTCTGCAAGCATTTTATCGAAGACGATCATATTTTCAGTTTAATGATAGTATTGAAACAGCAGATGTAATGCTACGGTACACTGCCACAGGTTCAGATGCACTCACTTGTCAAACCCAAGACGCACAGTATCGAACGCTTTTTATGAAAATGGTGCTACAATGTTCCGTTTCTCGACGTTGAGTGTTTACTTTGCTCACATGTCTTGTCCGGACAATTAACACAGTCATCTTGACTAAATTGTGCGACTTCCTGATAACTGGGGTCTCTGCCGTGAGCTGATAAGACCAATTGTTCTTGTAAAGCTGCTGATAACGAAGTTATGTCATGCAGCTCCGACTTTTTCGACTCCAGCGTTACTTGCAATAGTGAATGACTTTAGCAATACGTACACATTCTTTACTTGTTGATTAACAGCTTGTACACGCTTATCGATTGAATGCATCCTGTGACAAAACCTCACAGTCGGTCCGTTGTTGATGGGCAGATTATTCCAAGGGCTGCCGGTGCTACCGTACACATACACTATGTAAATAAGTACCGTAAAAGCAGTTTACCGCTCTGCAGTAGCACAGTTCAAGTTGGCACGACACACTTACACTGCTGTAGAGAACATGAGAATTCTGTCTGATGAAGATTTACCAGCGATTCTGTCGGGGTTGGAAGCAGGGATCCCCCGATCGTTACCGGTGAGCCTGACAGACAACTGCTTGCGCGAATTAGCCTAACTTGCGCTGATTAACCCTCATGCATGGCACAAACCGATATCACTTAGGTATACCACACCGTCAGAAACGCAGTAAGGAAGAAATTTGCCTGGCCTGGGATCGAATTCGTAGTTGACAAGTTTCCCGACTTTTCCCTTTGCATCATTCGTCCAAAAAACGGCGCCAAAGTGAGTTTAACCAGATGTACATCTACGTACAAGACTATGGGTCTGTGTACGAGTGTTTGTGTGTACACCTGTAAAATACGCTGTAATACGAGAGGTGCGCAGAATATCTGCGTAGATGCGTTGTTTGCTATAGCGGCTGTTATTACGGTATATTAACGTACTCCATAATTTAATTTTTATTTTACTGTCACTAATCTGAAAAGGCCTTTGCTAATGCTATATTACTAACTACCACGTTATAATTACTGCACCAGAAGATGCGCACTGCTTGTAAGATTTCTATAATTACAGCAAGACTATCTACTGGAACATAGAGATACTGCTTATTGTTAACGATAAAACGTTCTGTAGACAACGAGTACCGTACTGTACGAGTGTACATTAGGAGTACCTGTGCGATACGTGTCTGTGCTGTCTTTAAATGTATCGATCGTGTATATGTAAAATATGTACCGTATGTATAAATTTTTAGCAGTTCCTGTTATCGCGTTATCTGAATGATAAGTTTTTGCTATAGGATTTCGTTCCCATCATGAATGGCTACCAGATTTTTCTCTACTCCAAGGATGATGCTATCTTACGGAGGCTGCTGTTTCAGGAACGCGTAATAGACTGGTCGCAGCAGAATATCATGTTTGCTCGTAAATCGAAAACCCATTGCACCCTGCTCTCATCCTTTTATTATGACTGATTCTTTCAGAAATAACGGAGCCAGAAAACCTTATAATACTGAATGAAGGTCCTAAAAATATCGAAGGATGTTTTGAAGAGTACGATGACGTGGAGGGATATCCATCCGGCGAGCATTGATTCTTTTTTGATTTGCCCACATTAAACCTGCAGTAAAAACAAGCAGTTTGTTTCTGCATAGTGATCCGTGAAGAATATTTGTCGTTGCAGTTACACAATTCCCGAAAGATTTCGTGAAGGTCCGCTTTTACCGGAACATGCGGACCAAATAGCCATCGAAGGCAACTACGGAGTACCATCAAACAACGTTAAATTTTTTCACTACATGCTAACCCACGATTTCCCGACCTTCGCTTTATTTTCCGAATACTCCAGTACACCAGTTGCTTACGCCATGTACAAGTGTCAAAAGGAGTTGTGGGGGCGGCGTTCGTCCATCGTGATTATCGCGGCAGGGGCCTGTACAAAATCGCTCTTCGAGGGATTCTCCGGAAACTAAGAGATTCGAGAGAGGTTCACGTCTCGGCCGAAGTCCGTACATCTAATTTGATTTCACAAAGAGGAATGAGAGCGGTTGGTGGCCAGGAGTTGACGGTGATGTACAGGACACATTGGATCAATGTGTGGCCTCGAGGAAAGTCCTGTTAAATGTCTGTCCAGCTTCTCGCTATTTTATTTGTAGCAGTTAACGTGATGCTGCATTAAAAACGGCAGAACTGTGCATGCTGATGCGGTTTACTTTTGACATACTTGGAGTCAAGATTAGGCCGGTCTGGAAGATACAGATATTACCTGTATTGTGTACATGCAGAATGCAGTAGCTTATCCAGCTCTTGTAATAAAACTTGACGATGGACCTATATTCGTATGAATATAGTTCAGTATTGGATATTTTATCCGCGACTTTCAAATACTCGTGTACTCAACAAAGATGCCAAATCAAATAGAAAACTTCCTATAAATATAGCTCATGTAAATAACTACATAATTAATATAAATAAATAAATATATAGTTTGTATAGAAGAAATTAAAGCGAAACACATATCCTCCAAATTCACTTATTATGATTGTTTGATACTCTGCTTCAGCGCTATCTACTTTGGCAACGTGTTTTCTTACATTAATTGTTGTCCATACAGTTAACAGACTGACTACATTAATATTGCGCGGTTATCGCGTCTCGGCGATAAGGACAAGCGTCTCTTAACTGATAAATGGTGACTTCAGATTCCTTTGTCTTGGCTTTACTTTCCATAATTGTTATTGTTATTGTTATTGCATCCCAAGGCAGGTAACCCGTTTCCTGCTACTGGTGACATCGTAGCACGGGAATTTA
>JAQGAU010003708.1:0-12715 GCA_034698045.1 Paramacrobiotus richtersi
CATTAGCGATGTAATGATGAAGTTGTGGATCAATTTCGCACAGACTGGGTAAGATTATGCAGCTAATGTATCTTGATTGAATTTTGATATGGAGGATACATTTTCGGGTTGTCTAATACTTTTAAATTAGTTAAGAACACGTCTCGTTAACTGCCTAGGCCTATATGTGCTGTAACTTAATTTGGCACACCCTAAACGCTAACTGCTATACTGCAAAAGGAAATATTATTCCTTCGGTCCGCGAATTATATGTGAGGGATATTAACTGGTAATTCAACCCGATGTTACGTGAGGAACTTTTATGCCCATTTTTAATTGCAGAGATCCTATTAATTCCAATGATTTCACCCAAAAAATTGCATGGGCTCCATACCGATACGATGATGGTCAGTATCCTTAATTACTAATTCACATACGGACAAACATCCGATGTATAGCTAAATACTATCAAAATAGTGTTTTTTTTACGCCGGCAATATTTCACGTATAATTTAAAGCAACGTATTGCTGCCGTAATACTGCAAAAATTGTGTATTTACAGCGGAATTTGTCGCATAAGTGCCGGCATATACAGATTATACCAGGTCGCGCCTACACTAACCTTTAATATAATGTTGTGGCTTCTGTAAGTGTAACTAATATTTACAGCTGTGCAAAACTTAAAGCTGGCTGCTTCGATTTATAGGTTTTTGTCGACTGCAATGTTAGATTGTCCATTTCTGCACTAATTAAAACCAGCATATATTTTGCTTTTATATAGAATCACGCACGTACTGTACCATTGTCGAGCGATCATGGTATGCTGATCTTTTGAATATTACAGGTCAGTATTATCTCAACATAAGCGCGTCTCTTCCTCGACGGCAACAGTACTACCGCCACGAACATGTAGTATTCTGGAACAGCTACATGCCCATTGTTGCCACTTTGGGTACGGATAAATCGGATGCTGTTGCCACAAGCTCTTCTTCGAATGCGTTGCAATATTACATGACAATGATGTGGTTAGCTGCTGCTATCGCCATTTTCTTATTTTTAGTTATTTTCATACTACTTGTAAAATTTGTATATTTGCGGTCAAGCAAGCATTCTGATTATAACGTAAAGGGAACTAAACATGCCGCTGACCACCAGAATGGTCCACATTCTGATGCTGGTACAAGCGGCCGAAGTGCCTCTAGATATTTGGATGTCCCACAGAGACTGTGACGGCTAGAAATGCCCAAATTGTAAGGGCGTAAAACCTGAAAAATGGAACGTGTTGCTGTATAAAAAAATTGAAAAATACTTTCCTGCAGAAAGATAACCTGAACCTAAAAGAAGTAAACGGTTTATAACCTTCCTCGACAGAAAAGCAAAGTGATGCCTTGATCGATCTAAAGGTCATCGTCATACATGCAGGAGACCGACATCCTCCATAATTGCATGTACATGTTGTGAAAATATATAATCTGAGCTTGTCAAGTTAAGAGGTGAAGGGTCGAGCATTTAAGATACACCTTGCACAAACCGTAAAAAAAAGTTGAAATATTTAGGCTTTTGCGTCCATATATATATGTAGATATGTTGCCGCAAATTATTTTTGCTGTGACTGTGAGGTCGGGATGGGGTGTTATAACATCCTGAAATGCTGCCTGTAATTATAAGATGCAAATGTCTATTAATAGGTGTTGTCTATGTATTGAGGTGTTGTCTATTGAGGTGTTGTCTATTAATATTCTAACTGTAGAAACTGCTGTCAGCTTATAACCTGCACAGAAAGACTTATCAAAAATCCATGCATATATAATAATCAGTGTTGAAAATTGCCAAACTTGGAAATCGTTATCGGCAAGAGATTAAAATGACCTGTACAAGTAACAACGTTGCAACGTGCACGTGGGCATTTGATTAATACTGCAGCATGCAGTAAACATATTGGACTACCTATGTTATCACTTATCATGCGCATGCAGCCATGTTACACCCACTGGAAAGTCTATATTAATTACCATTTTCCTTTGAATAATTGAACTGTATCGTGCACAGTGATATATGCATCAGCATATTGTAATCAATTACCGTACTGCAAACCTGCCGATATACTGTAGCTGCTTTGCTGAGCTGTGATCATGCATATGACAAATCGGCATCACAACATGACACAACAAAAATTATCGAAATTTCGAGAACACCTGATTGTGATTATGAAAAGAAATGGTTTAGAATTGTTCTTTATGGCTCTGCTGTTAACGTTGGCACAAAATGTCGAACTTTCCAGAATATTTCGAGGCTTTAATATCAACATTTAACAGCCGTAGCTCATTTATGGGGAAATCGCTTGCTATACACAGCAATAATTATCAATAATGTTGCCATTGATTTTTCCACCACAGCTGGAAGCTGGTTGTGCTGAAAGCAAAAAGTGGAGCGGTTTAAATCTGTAGTCACAAATTCCCCTCCGATCGCGATACGTCCAAATGAAAATTTCTTCAGACACCAGGTTCAATGCTCTTATATTTTGGACTGCCATTTGGGTAATCTTATTTGACTTTCAGTAATAAATTTTCTTTA
Source organism: Paramacrobiotus richtersi (assembly GCA_034698045.1). NCBI lineage: Eukaryota > Metazoa > Tardigrada > Eutardigrada > Parachela > Macrobiotidae > Paramacrobiotus > Paramacrobiotus richtersi. The sequence goes on from JAQGAU010003708.1 coordinate 2,554, forward strand.
ACTGGACCCAGCCAGTGTAGTTCTGCGCATCTTAAAAAATTTAGTAGATTTGTTTCGGTTATCTTCGAAGCTGCAACATTTACATAAGCATGGTAGTATTATATTATCGTCCTATGAATACAGATGTGTATTTACAGATGTGTGTTCTGTACTGTACCAGCCTGCACAATTGCAAGGGTGTTAAAATCATTGGTTTAGTATAGAAGTACATATAATAATATGTCATGCTCAACAAGTGCTATGACGCAAACAGTTTCAAGACGAAGAAATTGCTTATAGCATCAATATCGCCTGTTTTTCGTGATTTGACTTAATCAGTAGGAAGTAATTATATAATAAGTAATTGCCCAAACAGAAAAGTTTATTTCTGTAGACGCTAAGTCGCTAACGAACCATAATAATTACAAATTAAAGCTAATTTTTGCCTTGATTTGTTAACATCGAAAGAAGGTGGAACCATATTTTGGGGGCAAAAAGACCAGATACTACTGACTGTACCAAACCTAACCAAAAAATTTGTTAATCTTATTCTTTATTAATTTGACGGTGTTTTAAGTTTGTAACTCATGTTGCGGTACGCAGAGTTGGCAGAGAATATCATTCTATAGTCATGACCAGTACGTATCTCGATACTCCTTGATCAGCTGACATAGTAGTATTATGATGGATATGCATTATTATTATGACCGAACATGAGGTAAGTATGAGGACGTAGGTACGGACCACTCCCACTCCCAAATATCACTGCGAAAGTGATCGTACTGTGCTGTGTTATAAAAGCCGCAGAATCGAAATGGATCTGTTTATTACACGGGTCATGCGTGGATAAGCCAGCACGAAGCGTACGCGGTGCAAAACTGCAACCGAATAATCAGTTTGCTGTAGCCTAGTCGTCACATTATTCCCTTTTGTGTTTTGAGTTTTTTTATCGCTCTAAAATGGGCCCAGAACAAGCGGAAGTATATCGCTTCGCTCTGGAAGGGGGCATCAGCGCCGGAAAATCTACCATTCTGGATTATATCGAGCGCGTCAGACCAGAATGGAAATGCCACAGAGAGCCTGTCAAACGCTGGCAAAACTGGAACGGATTCGATTATCTGGCTAACTTTACAAACAGGGGACAAGTGAAAGCCGCAGACAGCTTGACGGAGTCATTCTGCAGAGTTATGACGAATTGTACTTCAGTGAGCCATTCGGACCGATCCAGATTTATGAGAGATCCGCTTATTCGGCTGCCACGATTTTCTCCAAAGTTCATCTGGAAATGGGCTACCTGGATGAGGAGCACCGTGACGAGCTGCTGGAACTGTATCAAACGGAAGTAAAGCCCTTGTTCAAGATGGACGCTACAGTGTACCTACGCACACCGCCGCGATTGTGCTTGAAACGGAGAAAGGCACGCATGGGGGATGAAGGTGATGGTTTGGATGTGGATGGAAATGTTCTGGATTTGGACTACGAAGAAACAGCCTTCGACTGCCACGAGGAGATCTTCGGACCTGACCGAATCTGCCAGCCGACCCCCACACTGATCATCGATGAACTGTTTGGGGAGCGTGATGTGGTTGACAAAGCCGAGGTCATTATCCGTTACATCGAAGAGCGCCGCTTCCTCGACGGTACGACCATTATCAATGGCGGTGTTCGCATGCCACTGCCTTTTCCAACGTGAAAAACCACGGTGTTCGACAGTCCTTGGTGACTCTCTGTACTTTACATACGTTTTCTACACGGTCTGAAAAAGCATTCCATCATTATTGTATTTGTGTGATCGATCGCGTTTCAGACCGTCCATCGACACCTGTTGTGCCTGCTTAAAGGTCACGGAGCGAAGGATGAAGCGTAGGAATGAGACGAGGCCCCGATGGACTGCAAATCCTGCATACCATATTTTCCTGTACAAATTTTGCTTGGGTTGTCTATTCGGTGATTCTTCTGTTTTTCGGTGCTATACTGCGTTTATATAGAATTCGAATGCAATTTATTTCGTGTACATTTTACAAATAGCTGAATGTTTGAACACTCCTTGGATGTGCCACGGCTGTTGTGATGATACGGACCGAAATGAGAAGCTTTCTTCAGTTTTGTACAACAGTTAATTAAATCATGTATGTATGATGTTTCCCGGTCGGAAGACCATAGTTGGTTTTTTCCAGTGCGGATTCTAAGCATGCATATATACTGGCAACGCGAAATAACAAAGCATCCGTACTTTCAACATGAAGACTCAAATGGCAAAAAGTATAATATCACGTATCAAAAAAATCAGATCCTCGACAAAAAACTGAAATCCAGTTATGTACTATTATTCAGACGAAAACTAGTCAGCAATTACGTTAATTCATGAAAACGCAGTTAAAAATTTCCAAAAAACGGAAATACTTACGTGTTGCAGCCAGCTACGGGTGGTTGCCGAAGCGTCAGCTGCAGTAAACGAGGAGTGTGAATCTACGTCGCAAGCCAAAGGGAAAGTGGAATTAGTTGTTTGTCTATTTTGTTTTTGTTGTAGAAAACTTCAAAAGCATATCAACAGGAAGAACACATAGGCGAATAGTGATGTTTGTAAGCCAGTGAGCTTTGTGTAAATTCACGCTTGCACAATGTGGAGGACCCTTCGAAATCGTAAGTCTGCAAATTTCGAATTCTTCCTAGTATCGGTGGTGTAAACCGTTGCTGGTTTCCGAGCAGCCTTTTCACATCATCTTTGAAAGACCATGCAGTTATTACAAGTTGTGGTTCTTCTGTATGTAGGATTGCAGAGCGATTTGCGGATATGTGAATCCCGTTTGGGATGTGTGCTCGAACAGCTCCCCACGTCGAAGGGTGTACTCTCGTCCCTGCACCGTTCATTTATCCATTCGGGTATATTGCGGACCGGCTCACCCAGTCTGCACTTAGGACCATCTTTAGATCGACAACTATTTTCTGGAACCAAGTAAGAAATTGCCATAATTTATGATAAGTAGCTTTCTTTCGGCGAAGTAGACTTTACTGTTACTATAGTTTTGCATGTATTCTGACTTAATCGATATGGAGTTACAATTTGATTTTTTCTAACAAAAAGTATGCGAATGGCTTGGTAGATTTTAAACAAAATTAGCTCTGCTGCAAAGCTAAACATTTATGCTGCCAAATGGAGCTATCAGTGTGTATTTTTCAGCAGTTGATAATTGATTATTATTAATTTGATTGACAATAATTCAACATACCGATTTTGTTTTTCATACTGAATCATACATCCTTTGTTATCTTTGGTTTTTGAGGATCTGGTTGTAACTTTTAGCACTACATTTTGCATAATCTTAATTAATTTTATCGATTTCGCGGTTTCTTTTTCTGGGGGATTGCGCTGATTATTTCTGGAATAAGCGGAACATGCTCGAGATCGGACAGTATTATTAATTTATTACTGGCTCAAACTTGCAACCCATTAATGCTTTCGTAGTGGACATCGTTACGCTTCGGCAGTTTGATATTGTTGTTCCGTGAAAATGTGCTATACCGCACACATATAGATATGACACCTGTTTGCGCTGTATAATATTATGTTCTTCAACACAACGTTCTTTCTTGATTTTTTACTTCGTGAAAACTAAAACAACAGTTTTTTAGACTTTGGGTTTACGTTCCTTCTGATGCGAGTTTGTGCCACGGAACGTGACGGTTACGAATACAAGCAGATACAATAATATCGAATTATAATGGCATGATTTTTATTCTGCCGCACGTTCTGAGCAACGATATGCTGATTAATCACGCACCATTGGGTTCTTGTTTGGGTGATGCGTTATCTCTTCAACAGATTCGCTCGGCCCGGCACCACCACCACTATCGTGGCCTGCAGACCGTTTACGCATTGCGATAGAGTTAATGGTGAAAAGCAAACGGACCAGGAAGTGGTTAAGCGCTACTTCCGTCTGGACTGGGGCGGCTGGCTGCGTCGACTACCCGCGGCTCATAAGATGATTTACAAGATGAATGCGCAGGATAAGTACTACAAGGATATGCACTATTTCGTCCAGCGACGATATTGCAAGCAGTTCAATCGCATGGTCCGGAAAGAGTACCGTACTCCCAAGTACTTTGTCGATGATCCCTACGAGTCATACCAAGCGCGGACCGGTGCCACGCATTATTATAAGTCAGCCATCGACGAGGTGCACGAGAAATTGACGTTCCCAGAACTGAGCGAGGAAACACTGGCTAAACGGGCGAAGATGGCAGAGGCTGCAAGTGCTAAGTAATAGCCGATCGGTTTGATGCTTTTATTGCGTTGTAACTTCGCTTGTAGTAACATTTCGGTGTTGTATTATGTTTTGTTTTTCGGATCTAACCATTAAAATTGTACATAAAGGCTTTATCTGTGATAAAGCTACCGGCACAGAAAGTGTGAAAAAAGAAATTATAAGATGAAGAAGCATCAAACTACAACAGTGAAAGACAAAGAAAACACCGTTACCAGCCAAAAAAACCAGACTGCAACTTGGAAATTAATGGTTTACAACAGTACGTTTATTCTTGTTTCGCTCGTCAATACCCGCAAATTTCCAATATCCCGAAATTCAGGCGTGCGAATTGCATTATTTCCGCCAGCGGCAAGTGTCGTCAAAGCGAATGCAAAGCCAAAAAACAATCGTGTCCCGAATGATGTTTCTGTATGGCCTGTGCATGGAAAATCGTCTGAAATGAATATAATACGTGATTGTTTTGCAATCCAGGAACGTTTTGAGTATGTTACGTGAAAGCGCTGTGGAGCCTCAATGTGTCCTGCCCGATCCGTCTCCATTTATTGATCCTAGTTTGATGGCCACTACCTCGCCCCGGCGATCAGAGGGAAGGTTCTCACGCCCATATCCACTTTTGCTTAGCGGGTATGTGGCGTCAAATTCGGTACCAGATACCTATCACGTAAAACGGGGAACAACAATGGTATTATTTCCGTCTTACTTACAAGTACAAGCAGCCACGTTTCCGATGGTTTATGCATGGTATGTATGTGTTATCAATACATACAGCTCGATTTCGCTTCCTCCTGGCTTTTCCCTTTTGGTGGGAATGCTTGGCTTCTTCCGGTTTACCAGCAGCAGATTTCTAAAAACGCTTACATTTTCCCAGTATACCGATATCAAGGATATGCGATGGACTGCATATCACCTACATCAGCATCAACGTCCTTCTTTTCCGTCTCCTCATCTTCCTCTTCATTCTCTTCTTCCTCGTCCTCTGTATCTGCTTTGTTCTCGATTACCGTTCCTTCAGTCTTTTTCCTTTCCATTTTCGCCATCTTCCGGCTGTTATTTACGTCTGCCACCGTCAGGCCTTTTTGAATTTTCCCTTTCCGCAACATGTTGACCTTTATCCCTTTATGGTCGTGGTTATTGACCAAGTCTTCCGTTTCGTCCTCGGCATAGTCATTGTTTTGATTCAACCGTATCATAGCGTCCGGACCGATATTAATGTTCAGCGTCAAGAAATTTTTTACGTTTGATTCAGAGGGTCCTGTGTCTGCAGGAGCGTTAGCTCGAAACTGTAACGGCCGGGAACTTGGACGGGATGACAGAATTTTAACATCGGACTGCTTGGGAAATGCCAGCGCTCGCCGTTCGGCGATCGCCATTGAAGGCAGGAAAGGACCCAGGACTACCTCTTTCAGAAAGTTTATATCCTCCTTTGAATGAAAAAGGTCAGACGGGTACAAAGGGTCACATATCCCATATGCATAAATTAGCAGTGATGTTTAATCAAAAAGTCGCTACCTGCGGAAAATCTTTTCTGGCAGATTTAATCGTTTTTCTGCTTGTGCCCTGCAGAAAATATTTTTAAGGAAAGGCAGGAGATATTATAAAAACGCAAAATACCGGTGGCTGGTCAAACAGATTGGCCAGCTCGTTGGCCACATCGTCTGCACTTTCGTCCTTTTGGCTTTTTGATTTACCAGAATTTTTTTTCTCATGTTTTCTTTCGTCTGCATTGTCAACGTCCATTTCGAGATCAGACACCGGCTGTGATGCATCTTTTTTGGACGTATCTATAAACTGCATTTCGTCTTTTTCTTCGGGAGTTGCAATATCAAGCTGTGAATCGTCCATCTTCTGCAATAAACAGATTTTATTGACTGTTAAGGATGGCAGGTTTTTGTTTAATTATCGTGCGCACTATTGACCTCTTCCCTTATGCGTATTGTTTTGACAAATTAAGAATTGCTCGTTTATTTTTTGCCTGTGTATGTTTTCAGCTGATCTGTCTAAGAATTTTCCATTCAGTAGGATTTGGTGACCTTTTGTACACATATCGGGCTGGTAACAAATTTAAGTTTACTGAAATGAAATAACTGCATCCATTAATATAATATATCTTGATTATTGGTTACAGCTGTAAATTATGTGTCGTTTCCATGCTTCAGATGTATACGTATACGGTGTGTGATACTGTGTCGATGGTCGCCTTTTGACTGTGTAAGCTGTAAAAACAGCAGAATTAATACATTTTAAGTTCGGTTGGATAATCCCGTTGCATCTGCGGTTTGGTTTATTGTGTCGAATCACTGAGGGACCTCGAGACATTAGCCAAATTTATGAATTTGAAAGGGAAACCACTTTTAAGAACCAATTACTTCTTAACATTCGCTATCAAAAACAGGTATAAACATAAGAAACACATTAGCAGCCTAACATAGTAATAAAAATGTTTAAATTTAAGTCTCACATTGTCAAGCAAACGGCTAGTTGCGCACCTCCGTATCGTCTTCCTGTTCGGCTGATTCCGCTTGAGCTTCATCGTCGTTCTCATCACTGGCATCAGCATCATTATCCATTTCTACTCCATCATCAGCCAGCTTGTCTGTTTCTTCTTCACCGGTATCATCCATTTCCGCTAAAGAATCCTCTTCCGTATCCATCTGAACATTTTCGTCTCGCCGGTCATTAGTTTCCTCCTGGATTCCGTCCTTTTCTTCGTCCACTATATTCTTGAAGCGGTCAACAAGTTGGTTAGGCCACTGCAAGTTCGCAAGAACGACAGTAGTACGATACGAAAAACGAACAAGATTGTGCGACAAAACAATTTGTATGTTTTCTTCAGTTTACTCCAAAAACATTTGTCCGACTGCACAGAAATTTATTGCACAAGATGTGCATTTGTTATTGAACCAAACTGTACATTGTACCTTATAGAATATCTACTGAAAAGACTACAGAACATTATTAAACATGCAGATAATTTATGTAATAATATTATTATAATTTCCGTTTGAGTGTTCATTTAAGCTTTAATGGTAGAATGCGAAAAAAAGTGATAATGGGTATTAAAATTTATTTGAAAAACACTTTGAACAAAACACTATGCCTATACAAGTACCAAAAAAATAGAAAAGATAAGCCAAACAATTCTACTACTCGAACCTGGACTTTGGAATTATCGTGCTGCTTTTTAGTAAGGTCATCAGCATCAAAATTAGCAGCCTTTTTAACTTTCTTCTTTTGCCTGAAGGAATCGCTACTGTATGGCTCGTTTCGTGTTTGACCTTGGTTGGACGCCTGAAACTGTTCGGAGACACCATTTTGGTCGCCGTAATCTTCCTCAAATTGTTGCGATTCTTGGACAGTATCATCTTCATCAATGTCACGCTTGTTTCTGCTGCTATCCATGTTATCGAACATTTCCCGCATTAGAGCTTGATCTTTTTGAAGCTGTTTCAGTCGGGATCTCTCAGTAGATGCTTCATCGGCTTTTTTATTTAGGTTATCGTTCTTTCTCTTTAGCACTTCGATTCGTTGCATGGTTTTCAGGCGTTGATCAAATTTGTTCTCGTAAGGAATATCGCGCTTTTGCCGGTTAGATCCGTTATCCAGAAGACCAGCTACATCTTCCGCTAAACATGAACAAGAAGAGATGGATGATTAGGTATATGACCGAATGGATTTAATGTTTGGGTAGTTCACAATAAATGATTTTATAATGCGGTTCAAATTTCTAACCGACAACGATCATTGATGTGACATAAACCGTTATGGTCAGAGAATCATTTGCATTGAGAACAAAAGAAGAACTAGAAAGACAGATGTAATACGGGAAATTGCATCAATCACACAGCACCATCTCGTCGTCAGAATAAAAACAACACAGTTCGAATTCTGTCCAGCAACACGCTACATGTAGAACAGACCTGTCCAGCCAGTGTTTTCTGTCTTCACTGCATCATCCACTTCCCTTTTCTGTAATTTTCGTTCAATTATCAGCACGACTCATAAAATACTATGCACAAGTAAAAGCCTGCAGGAAAATATAATGTTTGGGAAAACACTTTCGATTACCTTTTTTGACTGATCGTTCAGTATCTTTCTGATGGTATTGCGCTGAAAATAAAATGGCTTAATTACGATTAATTTTAAATCTTGTAAAACTGCAGTATGAAATGATCTGTCAGCAATATCCATGACCATTAGTTACTTGTAGATGCCCTAGACCTACAGGAGAGAACACGAATACCCGTTGCATTAAAATGGTATGATCGAAAGAAAAAATAAATTGACACGTACATGTATGCATGTATGAGTCTACTAAATTTATGAGAGGACGAGTTGTTGTTGTGTTGTCTACCTTGTAGCAGAAAGTATAACGTAAATCATACTCGCCTATGCTCGCAGCAAATCATAGCGTAAATCATAGCAGCTGACCTTAGATTTTATGGCTCTTTCAGGAACTGTCCTGATAAACCGATCCCGAGCAACCGGCAGAAAGGGATATTCAGCATCAAAATATTGATCACTCCCCAGTGAGCTGACTGGCAAATTGTGAGTTATATTTGGATTCATTAAATCAACCAGAAGCCCGTTAGCCGGCTTTTGTTGACGGGAATCATTTTTTGGATTTCTGGCCCCGGGAAAGGATACATTAGCCGGAAGAAGTGCCCATTGGGAGTCCAGAAAATGCTGAAGTTCGTTGGCGGGATGCCCTTCCGGTTTTGCGGAAGTTGTTGGTACCTTCTTTTCGCTTTTACCATGTTTGTGAGATTTATGGGCGTGTTTTCGCGGTTTAGGCTTTTGGTTTTCTTTCTCTACAGATCAAAATGAAAGATTCAAAATTAAATTATTATTACACAATGAAGGAAAGTATAGCAGAACCACTGAGCACCACACATACTGTATTCAACTTCATACCTCCGGGACCATGCATCTAGGTCAGGATTTGGAGGGAAAAATGGATCTGAATAGATCCAAACAGTGTTCACGTTATTCCGATCATAATCCATTGTATTTAATTCATGTTACATACATGACATATGTATACGTTAATCAGTATAACATTATATACGAGTGTATGTACATTTAACAGCGATGTATTACCGTAATATTCCTCGTTAGCCAGCAGCAGATAATCTGGATCTGGTTGATAGCGCACCTGATAAATTCACAGGACAATTCAGAACATATCCATAACAACTTGCAGACTTTAGAAAAACTAATTTTTTCAACTGAAGGTGAACTGCTATCATATTTACGACCTTTTGGGATGCTAATAGTAGTGCGATTAATTTTAAATTTCTTACCACGGAGCTGTCGAAAAGCTTTCTTGCGATGGCCAGAACGGAATTTAAAGTAAACAAATCCTGATCGTCCTTGTATGGTGCAATTGCAGATTTTCTTGTAGCCGGTCTATCGTAAAAGCCCGTATTAAAATACTCCAGTTCTTCTCCTTTTCGATCTGTTGACAAGCCAGTGGTCACTGGTGGCAGTACAGATTCTGCTCCTTCTGTTCCCTTTTGTACCTCATTGATACCTTCTGTTTTATCAGTCTACAATTCAGTCACAAAGATGAATCATACGTGAAGTGTTTTCACTAGAGTATAAATTTTTTTCTGAATAGGCATGCTGTTCTGATATAGCAAAAATGTGTATTTCCTCAGCCGAAAAATGCTGCACACTGCATGAGAGCATCACGTATCAAATGCGGGGTGGAACTAATGGACAACGATGGCGCTCTTGACCCCCAGATCATATGCGCACATACGGATTGTTTACGCATCAGAAATCATAAACCACTGACGACTTACAACGTTCGAAATATCGGAATGATTCCGACTGCATAGTCTGAAACCGAAGCCCAACGGGATAAGGAACATCCACAAAATAATAACGATAGATACGCCCAAAATGATCTGACG
>JAQGAU010003709.1:0-12712 GCA_034698045.1 Paramacrobiotus richtersi
TCGCAGCGCGTGCCACGGAGCGAGAGCGGCCGGTGAAACGCAAATTATCCCTTTATTCGTATCTCATTTTCAATCGGTCCAGATTACACCGTCTCATGTTTCCGGTATTTGTTCGTGCGCGCGCATTCCGTTTAATGAATGGACTGCTTGTGTACTCGGGCGGTGTAGGAATTTTTCCTGCCAGGTTTTTTTTAGAAATATTTTCCGTTCGTTCAAATAAATATTCTTGATTTCTTTTTTTGTTTACTTTTTCCAAACAAAATTTTGCGTCTGTTTTTTTCTTTTTGTTTGTTTCCTGGTTTTTTATTTGCTTGTATTGTGTTTTTTGTATTGTATTGGTTTTATTGTCATTTCTGTAATTTTTTTTTTATTTGTTATTTTATTTGTTTGAGTTGTTTTGTTAGGTCTGTTTTGAGTTGCCTTCCTGAGCTTGTTAATTTTCTTTATGTAATTTGTTTTCCCAACAACGCCATCTTACAGCAAACAGATTTAAAAGCATACAAAAGTTGTGGAAATTGTGAATATAAAATCAAAGTAAAAACTGGCAAAAATGTGTGAAAAATACCTGGAGAAATTTAGTTTTGTTTGCACGGAAATAGTAGAACAATGATAAATGCATTATGAAAAAAGTAGTTAATTTGCATGTTTTTACAACACTTTGAAACTGAGTCAAAAAGTAAACGGGAAAAGTCTATTCTCATAAGTACCAATAATAATAGAAAACTGGAAAAAATCCTGGTTTAGTTTTTGCGGCTGTAAGCAAGCTGACGGTTGTTTTTGCAGGCGGCGAGGAAAATCTGCAAATGTGGATACCTGTTTGTGGCACCTGCGGACTACGATTACAGCAACGCTGCCCACCGCAACCGAGTAAGAAAGAAGGCTGTTTTTGATATTTAAAAGTCGTAATCTGCCATTTGCAGAATGCAGATTTTTGTTAAAATATCTGTATCTGCTTCTGGTGTGATGGATTTTTTTCCATGGTTATTAATCGGTGTTTATGATACATTTATTCATTATCTTCTATCAGTATTTTTATTATCATATTAATTTGTTAAGTATCATTTATTATTTTTTTAGTTATTTATTAATTAGTCTCGATTATAAGGTTCTAATATTGAATTATTTCTTTCTTCTAATTCTTCAGTTTATATCAGAGGCATTTTATTTGTTAGTGAAAGCTTTTAATGCGTCAGATTTTCTGGGCATTTAGTTTTTTTAACAGTCTGCAGTCATTAATGGTTTCCTTTTATTTTTGTATAATATTTCCTCACCAGTATCTCAGAAGAAAAACACAATCAGTAAAATTGTAACCTATATAAGATAACCATAAATTAAATGAAAACGTCAAGTATATTGTAAAACTGAAAATAAATATAAAAAATAATAATACTTTAAGACAAAAATTTAAGTAAACCTATAAAAAATAAGAATAAATTAAACAAAAAAAACTTAATTAAATGGCAGAAAACAAATAATTCAAGAAAACTTTAGAAAAACAGCGAAAATTTTCCTTTCCAGCATTAAACACCTTGTTATTGACAGTTGTAAACTCTTGCATTGACTGGATGTGGTGTGTGGGGTGTTTTGATGATAATTGATGGATGTAAGTGTGTCAGAAAAATGTGGTTGTGTTTGTGTTTCGTTTGCGACGGTTATCTGTTGAACGATCCATCTGGTGTGGCAGTCAAGCGGATAAACGCTGGCTTTTTTCGTCCGTTCACTTGGCTGCCTTTTTATTACATTTGGCATCAGAGACACTCTCAATAAAACTATCATTTTAATGGAGCACGTAATGGGCGTTATGCAGCCTCAAAAGGTGGCCAAATGAGCGGAAAATTAGTGTAACTTGTCAGACATTTTTACGCCTACGTCGTTGAGATGACTGGTTTATTGTTCGGAATTTTTTATGTTTTCTAATTAATTATTCGATATTATTAGGTATATTATTTATATTTTTACTCATTATTTTACCTTCATCGGCTGCTGATCTTATTTATTTTTTGTTCGTGTTATTTTTTAATGTTTTGATATTATTTTTACCGGTTTTTGGTGAGTACAAATTTGAGTAAAATAATACAAAATAAAAAACAGGTATCTAAATTAGAAAATACAAAAATAATTGTAGCGTCAAAATGTACTCAAAAAGGGTCACGTAAAAATCATTAGTAGTTAGCTCCTGCTCGTGTTTCGTACACTGAACAGTTTATCTCACAGTATACCCCGCAGTTTATCCCACAGTACACAGTATCCCACAGTACACTCAGCAGGAGCCGAATAGAAATGATGTTTACGTAAAAAGGGTCTTTCAAACTCTGACAAAAGCAGTTGTAAACAGAACGGTAAAATATTAAAGCAATATTAAAGTAATTAGAACACCAGCTTAGAAAAATGACAGAAAATTATCTGAAAATTAAAAAAAATAATGTACAACTAGATAAAACAAAACAAACAGCTTCGGAATGCGATGAAAAAAGGTCTTTGAAATTTTGACAAAATTAATTGTACGAATAAAACGATAAAATAATAAAAAACTATAAAAGTAGCTAGAACTGAAGCTCAAAAACTGAATAGAAAAAAAAATAAAAAAGTTGTAATTTGCGAGCAGCTAAAACAGAACAAATCTATAACAAAATTTACAGTTCCGGAATATAATTCCGCTTTATTATGAACAAAATTGGCATTGTCGTTGACAAACAATAGCACTTGTTGCGCCGGCAACCGACGCCAAAACATCGGATCAATTTGTTGTGTTTCCGTGGGTTCGGCTGACGCCAGCATGTAGCCTTTGTCAAGCAATTGTCCTCGGTTGCGCAACGTTGTAGGCAAATTTGTTTGGCGCCCGTTGGAGTGCTCTTCGCTCGAATGATGCTAACACCGCTTGACCTTTGTTTGCAGCGATGGCAGCAGCGCTGGTTCGTCCTGTACGATGACGGGGAACTGACCTTTGCTGTGGACAGTAACGTGAGTATTGTTTACTGTGGTGATTAATTTATTGCATTTTATAATATGAATTTGTTGGGTTTTATTGGTGTTGTTTACTTGTGTTTTATGGCTTCCTTTTGGGAGGTTTTTCTATAATTTAGTCGAGTTAAAATATTTAAAATTGAGACAATTTAGATACCTCCTAGCAAAATGAATTATGAAGATTACTAAAATACAAAAAAATATGAAACGAACACGACAATAAGATATGAAAATATTAGAATAGAATAAAATATGAAACCTAAAAGAATATACAAATAAAAATAATAAAACATGAGACTACAAAATAACGTGAAACAAATATGATTATAGAATAAAATATGAAAATTAACATAAGTGAAAAATTGTTAAGAATGTGGAATAAGTGGGGAAAAAATCATATATTATATATTAAAAAATATATGAACATTATGTGTATGGGAAATTAGGAAAAATCTAGACTTGGAATAGTTAAAGCCAAAAACAAATTTGTAAGAAATAATTATGGTGAAAACATTTCGGATCAAAACTGGCGATTTATCAGAAACTACATCATGAGAGTGCTAAGAACCGAAAAGTAAGGAGAAAAAAAATCCAAAAAGTATGGCAAATGCGTATTCCATTACGTAGCACTTTTCGTTGCTTTGCCCTAATTTTGTAAATTTGAAGCGGACCTGACTACGTTGGAAAAATGTCTATAAATATTAAAAAAACTAGTTAAAAATTGGTAACAGATAAAACAAAGTTAGAAAATGCGTGGAAAAAATTGTTGATGGACGTCAACAATCGGTAACGGGTGGAAAAAATAAAAAATTTGATGGAAAAATTTGTATTGGATGTAGAAAAGGGGAAAATGGGTGGAAAAACGGGTTTGATGTGGTTGCAGGCGGACACCGTGGCGCAGGGTGTGGTGGACATGACGCGCGTGACGGAGGTGCGCGACGGCAGCGAGCTGAGCGGACACGAGTGCAGTCTGCTGCTGCGCGCGCCCGACCACGACTATTTCCTCAAGGCCAACACTAAGGATGAAATTCGCTGGTAAATAAACAAAATTTGTTGAAAACAAATTGTGTGAAAAAAAGTACATGGAGAAATCCAACGGAAAATAAGAATTAAATAAATCACGACATATTACCATGAAAATATTTGCCGTGAAACAAAATTATTACGAATTGTCCTCTTTAAAAAAATTAAAAAACACCGTTCATACAGTTAATTTAATAAAAATTGCAAATTTAATAATATTTAAAATAATAAATTGCCCAGGAAATATGCAGATCTGTAATTCGTTATCTTAATTTCAAAATTTCTGCCGATTTTTTTTGTAAATTATTCTGTTGGCCGGATTTGGTGGCTGACATTTTGGCACATTTAAAAAGTGTTTTTTTGTCAGATTTTGTGCCCGTATGGATTTAATGAGTGCAACTCTGCTGCGACAAAATATTGTAAACATTTTGTCTGAGTAATGTTTCACTGTCGATAAGCGTAGTGTAATGGCTTCTGCCCCCGTTCCATGAGACTTGGTTGAGCCACTAGATATGGGCAAATTTGTGTTGAATGTGAGCAAAAACAATACCCCTTTTTTGCCAGATCACAGCGTAAATAGCCTTGTATGCAATGGTTTATGGGTTGATAATTGGTAATGATTTTTTCCCATGATTTGTGCAGGTGGTATGATGTGCTGGTGATGTATCCGCGCAGTCTGCGCTTCACCAAACAACAGCGCGCCCAGAATCAGCGCCGCTCCCGCACCCTGCCCAATAACGCGCTCAACGACCAACAACTCAAGGTCAGTTAGTTCGACTGTACATACTTCTCTTTTCTTCCGCCATCTTACCAATTGAAATAAAACTATAATAATAATAGGAAATAGCACAAAAGTGTCAATAAAAAATATAAATGCAGAAATTAATTTATTTAATTTAACAGTTAGTTTATTATTGTTTTAATTCAAATATTTATATTATTCTAACGAAAACAAACAGCATATGAATTTTTAAAAATTGTAAATAATTAATACAAAATATTAGCAAATATAACAGATTGACTATTTAATTGAACAATTAATGCATTATTGTGTTCAGTTTAAATATGTCTATTATTTACCATAAATAAACAGCGTGTTATTTTCTGAAAATTATAAATAATCTGGAAAGTTTAAAGATTAGTATGCGCTGCAACTTGAGCAGAAATATTTCCAAATAATTGCAAAAACATACACAAAAATTATGAATAATATGTGTAACTGATAATTTAATATTTCGTTTGTGATTAACAATTTAAACATTTTCAGTCTAGAAATAATTTTGAAAATATTTAATGAGCTGGTTCAACGGGCCCTTTCGCACATGCAACATGGATCGATAAATTTGCATATTCATACAGTTGTTATGGTTTTGTTTACCGCGTGTTCTGCTATCCTTGGCTTATTGATTAATAGGTCAGTTTACATTCTGGTGTATGCGTTGTGTTATGTGTCGGATATGTAATGCGGACGGTTAGACAAACAGCGGTTTGTGTGCGCAACACCCAAAAAATCGGCGTTTTTTTCCTGGCTGTTTTTATGTGGGCAATTAACCTGCAATTTGTCAGTTTTACGATGCCGAAGCGCGCTGCGTTCTTTTTTGCACGACACGGACGCTGATTTATTACTGCGAGATGCGGGCATCTTGCGCATCTGTCGGATTTTCAGAATTATATCTGTTGCATATGT
Organism: Paramacrobiotus richtersi; assembly: GCA_034698045.1. Taxonomy (NCBI): domain Eukaryota; kingdom Metazoa; phylum Tardigrada; class Eutardigrada; order Parachela; family Macrobiotidae; genus Paramacrobiotus; species Paramacrobiotus richtersi. The sequence continues at coordinate 5,675 of JAQGAU010003709.1, forward strand.
AATTTTTTGTATTAAATTAAAAATAATATCATAACCGTAATAACTCTTAAAAATATTTACCAAAAATTTAGCATTTAGGGTAAACTGATATAAAATTATACAATTAAAATTTTATAAAAAAAAATACTATTTCAAAATGCTGCACATTATTTTATTATTCTTTATAGATTATTTTTTTTACAGAATGATAATTTTATTTCGATAACAAATTCATTAATTTCTGACAGGGAATTGTGAACTGAATGCAATAAATGCAGTGGTATATTGTACATTTTTTGTTATTGTATTCGGGTTAATATTTGCGTATTTATTACACGTATTTAGTGGGTTTTATTGAGTGAGCTGTGAGTTGATTGCATGAAGTGAACGGTGACATTTGGATAGCTTCGTAGGGCAAGGGCTGTCACAGTGCTCAGGATTTCTGCGATAAAGACAGCCAGAATAAACCGGTTTTGTGGAGCACTGGTTCCTTTTTGCGAAAATTATCGGGCTTTCCGAAAGTATCCATATTATTTAAAAGTCTTTAAAAATTACTTTTCTGTAGGGCGCATAATTAATCTGAAAAGCCACGGCGCATAATTACGTAAATGAATTATGTTGTTTGTAAATGACAGATATTTAAGCAATTTTTTTTTAAAAATGCCCCATATTTTAAAAACATGTTTTCATGGTAAGATGGTTTATTTTATCTCGAAGCTTTGTATTTCAGGTTAATATTTTAATTTCAAAAGATTACTTTTAATTTAATATGAAAAATATTTTCCATAAATATACTATTTACCGAAATATTCGGTGTAAAACGTAACAAAAGACATTTCGTATTGAGAAATACGTGTTTTCGTTGTGTAGGCCTTGCGCAACGAACCAGAACAGCCCGTGGTGAAACCGGTAGAACCAGTCTCCGTCCCGGTGCGGTCGACCGTGGCGCCGCCCCCCAAACCGTACCGCGACCCCTCCCGGCGTATCAGCCAGCCCCCGGGCGCGGTGGCCGACAACATCCTTTCTTCCAGTGATGATCTGATGAAAAACGCAGTGCCGCGCCCCGTGGCGGCGGCGGGTGGGGCACTGGACGTGCGGCGCTCCGAGGTGCACCGGGAGATTCGGCAGAGTGCGCTGGATTATTTGGAATCGCTCAAGGAGCGGACTGTGTCGTTGCCGGGCGGTCCGGTTAGCCAGGTGAGCTGAGATTTATGTACGATATATTCTTTTTAGAATTTGTCTTATTATTTATAAATTATATTTATATTTAAAATTATTTAATGTAAATTATTTAATATTTACATTTACTTTTTTCATTATTTATGAATTTTTTTGACTGTAGACGTGATTTTTCTATCCGGTATAGTAGTGTTGGTGAGCGTAGTGCAGTGGCTTACAGCGTGCGTAATGTTTCGGCTTACGGCTTACACACTTTGCTATTATGATTGAAATCAGATGGAACATAGTTTTTCTTGAATATTTATGTATTTATTAGTATTACTGTAACCGGATTAATTTCACTGGTTTGTTTCTTATATATTTGTAATTGTATCAACCGATCTGCATTTCTTAGCATGATAGTTTCAGTTTTTATAATTGTAGTTTACATTTCTGTTTTTCTTTTTTATTTATTTTGTTTATTTTTTATGATAATTATGGTTGAATTAATGTTTTCTCTGGGCAATAATTTCGGAGAGGATATTTTTGTGAAAATTAATTGCAGTTCATTTCCAACCGTCCTTTCGTAGTACCGATGAATCATTGTGGATAAACGTAGCGCAGTGGCATATAGAAACACCGTAGCTCAAGCGTGATGTACCAAAAATCAACGTTATTCTCACCTTAGTCTTCCATAATCTTTTTGTTGTTGTCGGCATTTATTTTTACTTTAATTGTAAACTTAGGAGAAAACCGTTAAAAAAACATTAGACAGTATAACCTTGTTAACAGTTCAGTTAAAAATAATTGTGTAACTTTGTTGAAAATTTTTTACTCGAATTTCAGTTAGTTTGTTTGTTGTTTTCCAATTGGAATTTTCCTTTATATCTAAACAGAATTGGTAAATAATTCGCGATTAAATTTAATTTCGTATTAATTTATTCATTTAGCAAATTAAGTGTTTAAATTTTGGTTAACTTTAATTAATTTTGTATTAATTTATTAAGGAAATTTAGTGTTTAAATTTCGGTTAACTTTGACTAAGTTTTATTTTAGCTTGCTTTTTTTTGCGCTTTAAATTTTGAAAACTCACCAATTTAAAAAAAATTAAAAATGTTGGTTAGCCGAAGACGGACAGGAAGATTGATAGAAAAAGCAAATTACTAACATTACAAACAACATCTCCATTGCAAATGCAACCCCCGATGATGTGTCCCACACTTAATACGGCCTGCATAATTAATTGATATATTGATTGGTCACGACAAAAAGCGGCGTTTTTAACCGATGAGTGAACGATTGCTAATCCGTTGGCTGCGTTTTTGTGCTTAATTGTTATGCCGACCAGTTGCTCACATTTCGCTGATTCAACGAGTGCACCGTTGAGTTTTGTGGTGCAGCGCAATCAGAGCACAACTTATCTGGTTTATTACCTGATATTTTGGTCGCGGCGCCGTTGGTGCTCCTTATCGTAGAAAGTGTGCTTTTATTTGCACTTGTCGGTAGCGATTTTATTGGCGTTTATTTGCCAGGTTTCCGGTCGTAATTTTCGGTGAATTTTGTGCAGTAAATTTTGGGAGATGTGGATCGTTTTTCGGTTGGAAAATGGGCGGAGGAAAATCTCGATTTTATTTAGCTTGATTTTTTGGGGCCTTTTTTCTTTGTAATTTTTAATTTATGGTGAGAATTTATTCGGGATTTATTTGGCAAGGATTTCGAAAGAATTTGAATGTGAATGATTTTTGCAGAATAATAAAACGGAAATTAATCTGAGTGTTGTGAAGAAAGCGGAGAATTTCGCCGTGGTAGCCGACAGTTTCACCGATACGGATTTATCAACGGATTCCGAAGAAGGTCAGCGGGCGATTGATTATTTGCTCTGGATAATTAAATTGCAGTTAATAAATGCTGAATAATGTTTATTTCATTTTTTATTGACACATTTGTTGTTGTGAATTCGTATGTATCTGTAAATCAGTAAATGGCTAATAAATGTGTTTATTATTTAGTAATAAATTCATTCTGCTACTAATAATTTAATGTCACAATTGCGTACTATTTTTTGATATGTTTCGATCTATTTTCATCATTTACTTTGATAATTTGGATTATTCCTGTATTAAATAAATCAAATTTCGTTGGCTTGTTTTGGATATCAAGCTCGATTTTTTGGTAATTCTTCATCGGGCAGCATAAATATGGCAGGTTTTTAATATGAATTCTTTTTGAATTTTTTTGATTATTTTTTGATTTTGTTTGAAATTATATATTAAAATAAAATAAAAATAAATAGTTTAATTGACAGATTAATTATGACTGGTTTAATTGTCAACGCATATGACTGAGACTGATAGTCATTTTCCGCCGCTGAATGCACACTTTCTGTATAATAGTGGATGTTTTGTATTGAACAGCCAGTATTTTCGACCATTTGCAATAGTGAGGCACGTAGTGTAGTGGCTACAAGCTGCAAATTGAAAACAGTTTGCGTAATATACAGGGATACAAACAGATGAATGCATTTAAAACATTTTTTTGCTTGTTAGATTAACTATCCAATGCAGGCTTTTATATTAAAACTAGTATTATTATTTTTGTTATATGTTTATTAAATTGTATGTTTCTTTATATATTATATTTTTTATTTATTTTATTTTTTATCACACGGTTTTATTAATTTTAAATAAACAAATTTGAATAAAAAAATGGCCAATGTGTGGTCTGCACCAAGTGAATCCCATTCTCTGTTTACCAGTGGCGCACCCCGTGCCGACCAATCCCCCACCCTCGGCGCCCCTCCCGACCACCCCAGTCACGCCCACCCGCTTCCCCTTCACCGGCCTGTCCACCCAGGACATGGAGGACCTCAAGCAGCTGCAGCGCATCATGAGCAAGAAATCCACGTCGACAGGGTCGGTGTCCAGTCGCTCCTCGAGCAGTTCGTCCGCCTATGCGTCCTACAAGACCCCCCTGCCCCGCACCCCCACCGTGCCGGAGAAGACGGCCGGGACTGGGCGCCCGCGGTCCCCTCCGGTCAACCGGACCGCGTTGAGCAAGGCGAAGGAGAGATCGAGGGTGCGGCCAAGGAGTAAGAGCCCCCCACCGCCCCCGGTGACCGGGGGGCGGCCGGGAGGGGAGGGACATGAGGGCAGGATTAGGAGTCTAAGGGAGGAGTATTTGGGGGAGATGCGTGGGAATGCGGGCGGAAAGAGTGGTAAGTCTGACAGAGATGTTCGGTGTTTTTTGTGTGCTGATTCCGGTTATGTTTTCTGATCCTTGAATTATTAGGAATTTTTTTGATTATTTTTTTAGAATTTTTTTAGAATTATAGAATAAACTAATATAATAATTAAAATAAAATTATATATCTTAATTAATTATAATTAAAATAAAATTATATATTTTGATTGACCGATTAATTATGAGTGATTTAATTGTCAACACACATGACTGAGACTGATAGCCATTTTCCGCACCGCCGATAATTCTGATTCGCTCCGTTCATTGTCCGTTTCATTCACCCTTAAGTTTTCTTTGCGTGAATTGGAAAATTGAAATTCGTTTTTTTAATTATTATGTTGAAGCTGTAAAGTGAAAACAACACGATTTAATACTAGAATAATAAAAATCGTTTTGGAATTAGATCATTAATTTTGTATATTTAGACGATGACATGACGGAAGACTCAGATCGTTGACGTTTAAAAGCCATTGTACTACGGTTTATCCATAGTTTAAAAATTAATATTCACAGTTGGCAGTTTTGTACTGAAACTTGGTTGGCATTCGCGCGAAAACAAACAGTTGTAGACACGACAAAAATTCGAAAAAGGTTTGTGAAGCTGAGTTCACAGTTTTTTTATGAATATTTACTGTTTCATAACTAGCAAGCGTGGGCGAATCAATGAACTGTGCCACTATACTACCGCTATTGCTACTAGTACTTTTACCGACACTGCCGATTAGTGCACGAGGTGTACGGAAATTTTCCCCCATCTTCTGTTGTTTCTCTAGTTGGCCTGTTTGTGTTACTTTTGATTTCTCGTTTGTCAGGTTTTGTTTTTGTGCAGCTGTGTTTTATGTGTGTGCAGCAATTAACTGATTCTATATTTTTTCCCCTATATATATTAATTTGGTATTTTTTTTAATATGTTAAACTAAATTAGACAGTAAATTAATTGCAAAAAAATAACAAAAAATTGATGAAAATTAGGTTTGGAGAGTTATTGACAGTGCGCTGTTTTTGTGCAGCTGTTTCTTAATTTATCTGATTTTTTATTTTTCTCCTTTTAATTTTGTATTTTCTTAAACACGATAAATTAAATTAGACATTCGATGAACTACAAACAAAATAATACACAATTGATAAAAAGTAAGTTTGGAGAGGTTTTATTGACGGGTGCGTTGCTTTCGTGTTCCGCGCGAAAGTTTTGAAGGAAAAAAAGAAAAAGTGTCAAAGAAGAGTAATGTGTCTGTTTTTCTCGCACAAATGTCGACACACATGGATGCGAGTCACTTTCCGCTGCGGGCGGATTCCGACTCGCTCCGATCATTGTCCGTTCCATTCACCCGGCCGAGTGTCAATAATGTCGGCTACTTTACAATGTTTTCACGCATTTTAGCGATTTTTAATTTGGTGACCTAGAAATTTCGTTGTTTTCGTACGTTGAGAGTGCAAAGTGACAACTCGGGATTATTACATGTAAAAAAAGAGTTTGGAAATAATTTAGTAATTTATACATATTTATACGTTCACCTCAATGATCTTCGCAAGCCAGAATTTTTCGGATTGAAAAGCCTTTATACTACGTTTTATCCACATTTGACAAAGCTCATTACAGCCGGCGCAGTGGTCAGAATTCAGCAGAATGATGTTTAAAATTCTGCCAAAACACAGAATAAGCTGTGAAAAATGTACGGATAACTTATAAAATTAACTGGGAAGCAGTGTTAATTTACTGCGCTCATGTGATTTTTTTCAAAAAGATATTTAATTAATTGATTAGTTTTGCACTGGGTCCCGATTAACTGTGTATTATCGTTTCTTTTATGAGTGAAATCTTCTGCTGAGTGTTTTTAATGTTTTCTCAGTTAACCAAAAAAAAACAGTTTATCGGATCGACAGAAAAGTGTTGTTAGCAGAACATTGTAGACGATGTTCTCAGTGATTCAAACCAGTTACGGCCCATTGAACGGACGCATTTTGAAGAACGTTTGTGCCACTACTCTGCGTTCATAGACACAAGCTGAACCCAATACTGAGACAGGCAATTCGATAGATAAATATTCGGATAAACAAACATGCACTGAATAAAATGTAAATAATATGAAAGGAATAAAACTGCAATTTTTTAAGAATATCAATAACACAGAAATAAAATATTTTTCAGTATGAAATATGAATAACAAGAAAAAGAATAGTTCTAATAATACACCGTGAAAGTATGTTATAATATTATGATAATATAAACAATAGGACAAACAGAAACAATGAATGTACAGGAATGGAAATATAAATAAACCAGATTTCAGTATAAAAATAATAATGAAAATACATGTGATTATTGTAATAATAATAGGAATTATGACAGTGATATAGTAACGTGGAAGACATACAGTTTTAATGTTTTATTGTATAGAATATGAAATATAATATGAATAATAAATATCCAAATTCAGTTGTCTAGCGTGTTACTGCGTTTCAAAGTGAAACAGTCACATGAGTCAATTCGTCCTTAGGTAAACCCGACACACTCCGTTCCGCCTCCCTCTCCGTATCCCTCCAGCCCGAGCCCATCTACTCGATCCCCCGCTCGAAACGCACCGCCTCCGACCAGTCCACCCAGATCAGTCTGGATGTGCGCCACTACGAGACCATGCTGGCCAACCTGGAGAAACGCCT
>JAQGAU010003710.1:0-12712 GCA_034698045.1 Paramacrobiotus richtersi
ATCGCTGTCGATTATGCAACGGTTCCGGTTTTTTTGGCCTATGGCTCGCCCTATTTTTAGCCGCATAAAGTCTATTGACGTATTCCAAAACCACGATCGAGAATCCGTCGTCGTAATCCTAAATGGATCCACGTCTCATCTTGTACATATATACTCGTACTGATCGAATCATTCGAATGCTGACGGCTGACCAGTTTCGAAATGGCTATGTGCAGGAGTTTTCCTTTGTTTAGGTGTAGACTGTTGCTATAACAACAAATTCCCCATTCTTTGTTACAATTAAGGAAAAACGTGCGCATAGACTTCCTAGTTCCTACACACTACAAACTTTGGCCTCCATGTCCTGCTGATTGGAACCAGTTTTTTATTTGGTTGGATTTTTTTTTGTAGACATTAGTACGGCATTTGAGAATAAAGGAACTTTAGCTTGATAGATTGTTAAAATGATTGTTAAAAAAGGGTACGGGAAATACCGCCGCCCTAGAAAACTTAATCGTGCTAAGCCGAGGAAAACTGGGAAGATGATACGCGAATGCAAAACCAACCGTACAAGCCGCGTGGATGTGAGTGTCTCGGTGGTCACGACTGGGCAAGCGCTGGATGTACGGGACACGGCGCAGGTAGGTCAGACACTCTGTGGCGGTTTTAAGTGAATTGCTGTCTGATTGCACAGAGAACGAAGTGATGACTTAGAGTGCACCACAATGTCTTAGAGTGCGCCACAATGAACCACAACAGTGCACCACAATGACTTAGAGCGCGCCACAATGAACCAGACGTAATTATTATTAAGTTCCTCTGTTGTATAACTTCTCTAGCTTCCTTCTTTGTAATCATTTTGATTTAGCTTTTATCATAATTTTGATGTGATTACTCTTGATTTACTGATTGTTAGGACTGTGGATATGCAGGGTGTTAGCGCCGAAATTCAACAAAAGCACCTTATGACGCGCAGCCTAGCTGTAGACAAATGTGAGGCCGTTTCTTCAACGCTATATTCTGTAGCTTTTTCTCTTCTATTCGGTAAAGATTGTCTGTACAGATAATAGCTGGAAGCGACTAATGTCTACATGATATATTAAAACCTGAAGGACATAGACTTTTTTTTTACTGACCATGCAATTGTCGGTGTAGAAAATGGTCAGCAGTTCACTCTGGTGTCCTTAAGTTAAGGATGCAGTATTTCTCCTACCATCATTCCTGCGAACTTCATGAAAAATGCGCTATGGTACTTCTTATCGGCTTAACGATGCTAACTATTGCAATGTCATATTTTCTTCATTTTTGACTCAAAGCCTTACGGCACTGTTATCCAGGAATTTTGGTCGACAAGGGACAGGAGTCGATCTGTTTTATGCACCAAGTTATGCATGTCACCCGGTGCACTGTCGTGACTGTCCAAGAATGCTCGATGGAGGCTTTGAAGCAATAAGCAATGAACGCTGAACTGTGAGCACTGTACGCGCCCGCACAAATGGGTCGCAGAGTGAGATGTACGTAACTTATCGCCAACTCTGCAATTGAGTGACAGGGATACAGTACCTTCGCAACTCCACGCTCCGGTTTTGCTTTTTTCGCTGATCGTAAAACTGCTGCCGTTGCTTCTATTTTGCACCATAATTCTTGATCGTCGGAGCGAACGAAAAAGTAAAATTGTGGAAGTATTATGGTACCAGAAGAACGCAAGTTTCTGGCTCCTGAAAGAAGCTACGGGTCTTGCAGAATAGTACTAGTCTTCAAGCATGCTGCGAGAACCCATATTCTCTTGAAACAGTCGGGGCGCTTTTCTGCAGCAAGAAACTCGAGTACGTTTGGTATCTGAATCCTCACAAAACTTTGCTCTTTCGTTTGCTCCATCGATCTAGAATTTTGGCGGAAAACAAGGGCAACGGCAGCAGTTTGACGATATGTGAAAAAAGCACAACAGGGAGCGTGGACTTGCGAAAATACTATCAAACCATTGGGGGCGATGGCTGTCATTTCGTTAGACAGTACCCATTGGGGAATTATGAACAGTTGGGCCGTAAAGTGACCCGTTTGCGCGGGCGCGTACAGTAGTTAACCGCAGTCACCACAACCACGGTCGACCACAAAGGTCACTGGAAACCACGACAACAGTCAACCATAACCACGTCCGTGGTCTCGACGTTTTCGATACACCCCCTCATCGGTTCTCGCAGGTCGGCAGCGTATCAGTGGAGTTGTTGCGTTTCGGCGCTAACACCGTGTATGGCTTAGGCTTGCAGAAGTAGTGTTTTCATAGTAACTTTTTGTTGAAGATTTGTAAAAATCTTCCAATGGACGAACCAGACGAGGCGCCCCGCTACAGCGCCAAATGTCAGACCGAAACAACCCCATTTTCCGGCCAATCTACTAGCCTTTTAGACGCCCAGAATGGTCTCCACGGACTGGGCTCCTCCAAAAGCCAACAATGCAACGAACTGCTCACCTCCACCGCAGACCAGCTCAGCATCAACCCAACCTACTGCACCCCAGGGTTTCAGAATGCCATGTGTACCCGGCTGAACGACTTTGCCGCCAGTAAGGGAACGGTGCTGGATATTTGAGGCGGGTGATAAACTGGAGTTTTGTTATAGCGAACAATAACTTGGACGCGGCTGGAGCGGAGAATGCTTTCCAACGACCCTCCTGCTCGTTATTTATGTTTACCGACTTTTTCGTTTCCGACAAGGCCGTGGAGTGCCTGGAAACGGAGTTGCTATCGCAAACTTTTCAGAATTTGCACAAAGATTCGTTACAGTTGAGACAGGTACTTTTGAATCAGTTTTGATAGAACATATTACATGTATATATAGTAATATAGAATGAATTATATTAGTAACATTATGTACATTGTTTTTTAATCAGATTTTCTTCTTTAGTTAAGAAAGGTAAAAGTATAGAGTATGTGGTATATATGAGCAAATTGATCAAGTTTATTGTTTTCGTTTATTGTTTGAATAATGTTTTTTAAATGTTGTTTAAACGTACTGTTTCAGCAGTACACAGCTCCCTTGTACATGTTGGAATTATGTTTTTCAGTTAATTAGGTTATTTTTTTCTGGTGTCGTTTTATAGACCAACGACCTTACATTGATTCCCGAATTTGCCCCGCTGTGTAAAGCCATCAAAACCGACGTAAGGGGTTGGGCTTCGGTCATCAGTGGTCTTCCATTGAGTGACAAAGTGGATATTCGTGGAACGATGTGTCGTTATACAGGTGCGAATGGTTTAAAGTTTAAACCGATATCGGCGTCTCTTAGCAAGTATCGCTACAGATCGCCTCATATGCCACGATGACAAACTGACCACGCGCAAAATGGCGTATGTGTACTACATGACAGACGGGAAAAATTGGGATGTTAACGATGGAGGAACATTGGATCTCTTTGACAGTCTGTGTAAGGGTAACAATTGTTCGTGACCATTTGTATTCTTTGAAGCAATTTTAAAGAAAAAACACTAATATTACTAAGTAATATTTCTTTTTGGATTACCTGTTTGAGTTCTGTTAACTTTTATACCTTTTCGTTTTATTGCGTCTCTTAAGTTACTGTAAAAGAGAAACCATTCCAATTATTTTTTTATTGGCTGATTTATAACTGCGATGCTACTAATTTCGGTTCGGAATTTTGGAATAATTATCGACTAATTTATTTATTACCTAAGAAAAACGGTATTTATGGCGCGCGAGGCCGTCAAAAGGTTGCAACTGACTACAGTTTCCTTCAAGTTCTGGGTGAAGTGTTTAAACATTTCCTCTTATTCTTTAAAGAAGCCAAACGATCTTTAAACACTCAAGATTGCACAGACATATATTCTCTTCACGTTAAAGAACGTTCCTAAAGACTAACTCTAATCTTGAAAAACGTTAGTCATTCGAAAGATTGGCGCGTGTCTTTACGTGTGTAAGGATTCGTACGTTCTTTGCCGGTGCATTCTGACTTCAGGGTTTGTGCCATTTAAACAGTTTTTTTCAATGTGAAATGCCAGTCTTTAAGAGACTAAAGAGAGCTGATGTGGATCTTTAAAGAGCGGCGGTGCATCTTTAACCGCTAACAGAGCTGATGTTTGCGGAAGTCTTTAAACAGATGTTTCCCTCTTGACGGGCCTCGCGCTCCATAGGTATCATCACGATATGCAGTACCATAATCCATACAGAAACACACATAAAAGTTGCATTCCTGACTTGATTGGTCGGGAAACGACTGACTATCTACAGAGTTAGTAATTTGTTTTCCATCGAATTTATCTTCATCTTGTTCATCAGTATTTTTATTATTTTTATTGATCGAGGTATTTGATGTAAAGTTTCGTGACTTCTGCAGATTTGTTCCCGTTTTGTGTGTTTACTTACGAAATTTGTATGCGTTTCTCTGACTCTGCGCAGATGTGCATGGTGTGCCGGTACCCGGAAAAATTTTGAAGCGTATCCCTCCCAAGCGTAATTTACTGGTGTTGTTTCCTGTGCGCGATAACTCATTCCATCAGGTGGGCTGCTGTGCATTATATCAAATGATTTTGTCGAACACACATAAACTGTCTTAACAGGTTAGTGAAATTATCAATCCAAGGAAATCTTGTCTCTCCGTTATGGGATGGTTCCATTCGCCTCAACCGGTCGCGACGGTTGTTGAACATCCAATAATGCCGTTCCCTGTGCCATTTGAGCTCACCAAGGTGTGTGCTCTTGACATCCCTGGCAGTCCTATTTGTTCGTTCGCTGTTTCGGTTTATATGCATTCCTTTAATTGTTTGCGAGTTGAATTTCATTTTTGGAGATTCCTTGAATGCCGTTAATTATTTGTGAATAATTAGTTGAAGTATTTATAAATACTTAGAATACAAAATAGAATAAGTACTCATAGTGTACCGTATGCGCGCGCGAAGATGCAGAAACCTTCTCGGCGTTACTGCTCTGCACCGGGTTGTTGCAGTGCTATCTGTTAGGCATCTTTCGATAGTGTAGGTCTTCTACTATCTGATATAGACTTCGCGTCATGGATCATGTCTACGCTCAGTAGCTCATAATTTTTGCACAATGAGGTAGCAAGAAGTTTTGTCCCGCATCTCGCTTCGTTCTCCCTGATACTGCATATATCCTGAGAGGTGAACTGAACCACAAACGAACAAATCTGTAAGATCAACACATAATCCAACTACAAAAAGTATAAAGCAGCTTGTGGATGACCAGTCGAATGGGATGAGGCACCACCGGACGGGATGAAATAGTGTAGGACAGTAATTATTTAATAATGCATTTGTTTAATACATTCCAGTTTTTAGAAGTCCTTGGTGACCACCAAACATAAGTAACTGATATGTTCTATAACTGATATCTAGCTGGGTAATTGTGCGAGAAAATGTTGGTACTCGTTCACCAAATCGCTCAATGTATGCGCCACAGCCACAGCGGAAACAGCCTTTCACGCGAAATTTTGATGTGGTGACAAGCAAATACGATTTTTTCCCCGCCTCAGCGCTGACATTAGGGGACTCCTTTTACACGCGGATTCTTCTTCAGATGATAGGCTATAAGAACAAAATAAAAAGGGGCTAAAAGACATTGCCCTTTGGGAGGCATCACTAATTAAAGGAATTCATGCAAAATCAAAAACCGTTACGCAGACACGTTTATTTTCCTGAACTGTGGGAAGTTTTATTTATTTACTTTGAGTGAATAACTTGTTTACGGATTCCGTACCCAATTTCGAAGGAGTGAGGAAAAAAGCTACAAAACCAGCCTAGCACTATGGTCGTGACGGCCGTCACTAACTGTCAAAGCATCCGCGAAAGTTTTTGCATCTTCGCGCGCGCATACGGTAGAACACCCTAGAATGGGTGTATCGCAAAGGTGGTGACCACGGACGTGGTTGTGGTCACCAGTGGTCGTTGTTTCCGGTGACCTTGGCGGGTGACTGTGTTTGTGGTTTCTTCTAACCCTTTTAATGGTTACGAGTGTTCTGCATACGTAATGAGTTTTGGCTAGTTTTTACGGCTAATAGTGAAATAGGTCGTGTTTACCAATTTATTTCATGGATTTCATCTTTGATCGTTTACTTGTTTAACACGGGTTTTGATCGTTTTTTTCTTGCGGCATTGAATCGCTTTTTGTCTAGAATTTTCCCTTTGCTTTTTATGTAGATTGTTTTACTTACTTCACACCTGTTTTGCGGCGAATTTATTATGACACCGTCTTAGGGCTATATTCTGCCCACGTCACAACTATTGGTAAAAACGGCTGGCTGGCGGACAATAGCGGCAAAAAGTTTAAACACATTTCCTCCTCAAATAATTCAGCAGTTCATCCAAACTTCTTTAGGCGTATATCGGAAAATGCACATTTATATGATGATCGTTCTGAACCATTTTCAGCCCGGAGGTATGTTTCTGTAATTTTAAAATGAATTTCAAAAGTTATAAAATTCATTTTAAAATTTCAGAAACATACCTCCAGGCTGAGAATGGTTCAGAACGCGTATCATATACAGATATATGCGCATTTTCTGATATAAGACATATGAAGTTTGGGTGAGACGCTGAATTATTTGAGTAGAAAATGTGTATAAACTTTTCGCCGCTATTGTGCAACAGCCGAACGTTGCGCGCACAAACGGATTTCTGGACACTGTTTATTGACGTCTTGGTTATTTTAAACAAGAACGAAGGCTAGTAAATAGCTTACAGGTGCTCGGCTGTTGTGATTTCGCTATTACTTATGACAATTCGCAGAATTTCCACTTAAAGACGGCGTCTTTTAGTAAGGTTAATAAAGTTTGTCTTTCTCATAGGCTGCTCGGCATAGTGTTCCGATCTGCAAACTGGCTCGCGAAGACGATAAGCAAGCGAAACTGTGGAAAGCCGAGTGCCGTAAGACCTTTTCCAAATATCGACATTTGGTTATTCCGGATATTTTAGATGTGAGCGGAAAGCGACAATAAGCATGGCTATGTCAGTTTTCTAACCAGCTATTTTACATGTAGTCCGGTTTCTATCGGGCGTTGATGAATGAACTGCGAGAGAATGATCATATTATCCCTTGGACAACGCCGACCAATCGCCTTCAAGCCGCGTAAGCTAGTAAAGCTACGATTTTTCTTTGGCAGGTGTTTATGTGCTCAGAATGTGCTTATCATACCGTAAATATCTTGACTTCTTAAATTGCATATTTAAAGCATTGTACGCAGATTCTAAAAATGTGATTATTAAATAATATATATTATAGCATTATATTACAAATGTAGTTGTTTGATGTATTAAGAATATAGCACTAGCTGTCCGGCACTGAATCATAGCGATAAAAAAATAGAAACGATGGAAAAAAATTGATATAATTGTCCGATGCAGATATTATCAGTATTACGAAGTCCGGCAGCGTTCTGTGAAGAAAATGGAATATTTCGACTTGCTGATCAAGACCATCATGACCGACCAGTTCCTGCATTCCATTACCGACATCAGTGCCGTCGATATGGGCATCCGCACCGTCAGTATGGAGTCACTTGTCACCAGTTCAGAGCAAGTGAAGAAAATGGCAGAGGCACTGAAAGGGAACAAAAACACGGCACCCGACGTCTGCAGCGAGGCCGCCAGCGGTGGAGAGAACGTCGATTCCGCGCGTTAGTATAATAATTATTAATTAACATGTAACAGATTAGCGCTAAAGTTCGAGAAACGGCGACGACAGGTGTTTGGGACATTGTCAGCTCCCTGCTCTGCCGCGAAGTCTCGTGGTGGCTCGAACATGCTCGACCGCCGGAAGGGACACCTGGATCTTCCTGGTTCGTGGACAGGTTGTCTGACTGGAGCCTGGTTCGTGGCCAGGAGCGCGGTTCGTGGCCGGCTTGGTCGAGGTTGCGCCTGGTTCGTGGCTAGTGCTGGAAGTGTCCCTTCGATGCGGTTCGGCGTGCACCATTGTGCGAGAGAGCAGCGAGAGTGGAGGTGATGCCCCAAACAGAGATGGTGTAGGTTTGAAGTAGTGGCCAAGTGATAGGAGGTAGCGCCCAAAGCATGGTTTAGGCGGGGTGGTTTTTGCGGCCAGAGAAGGTGTGGGTTGCAGCTGCTGGATGAGATGGTCGGTACTTGGCTGACATTGGTCAAATTGGGATATGTGCATGACTGGCGGAAGTCATCGCCAGACTCGCTATTCCTATAATCGAAAGAGCACATTACATCCTCCAAAATGTGGAGTTTTGTATTTACCCATCACAATTTATTAGCATAATCAAGATGATTCACACACCATAATATTTAGTTTTATTTTAAGTTTTATTATGTGAAATATAACTTGATACATGCTGTACTTATCTTTGGGACTGATAAAATTTCCGCTCTGCCCAATTGCATGGACTCACTGATCCATGCGTGTATAGTCGGTGTCGTAGTGGTTCATCTGGTCCAATCTCCAAAGCGATTAGCATTATGACTGACGGCTGCATGGTCTGCTACTGGGACTTTGTTCTAACGGGCTCTGAGCTGCTTTCCCGTCATGGCCGTTTGAATTGCGCCGCGGAGCGTGGGGTTTATTCGTGCGAAACGGCGAACAAAACCGGGGTTCATGACCTACGCTTTATCTTTCCCTAATTTCCTGTAACAAAAAATTTAACAATACGACGGTCGCGTAACTCTACCCAGGGCGCGGTTAAGTTAGCGGCTAAGACTGGTGTTGCCGCACGCTAATTTGCTGGCCGAATGGCTGTTTCCAGTGCATTTGTGGCTTTTTCTTGTTTCCGTGTTCATGGATGATATGATCGGCGCTCCGGCAGTCTCCACATACGTGGCTCCATCGGCAACTTGCTCCGTTTATGCATCTCGCATTTTTCCAGTTTCTGCAGACGTCTGGTGGGATGTACTGAAGTGGTCGCTGCTGCTGGCGACCTGGTTTTGCTTCTTTTTGAGAACGCGGCCACAGCTGCAGCTTCTCCGGGCATTCTTGGTCTGTGTGGCCGGCGACTGGGCATTCCCGGCACAGCGGCAAATGAGCGCGGTTCGGTAGGCGGGCCACGCAACGGTCAAGCAGGTTACGGTCCAGTTTGTGCCATTCATCCGGGTCAGCATTCCGGATCCGGTTGGCTCTGAAGGTCTTGTCGTATTCCAACCATACGATGGGCGAATATGTGCCGGCTAGCTCGTTAATAATCGTTTGGTATGAGTCTAATGGATGCTGCAGAACTGGATGGTAAATACTTCTAACCCGCCTGAACACAATAAACGCTTCATTCCATTGGTTTAACAAAGTTATGGTGACCTTTCGCGGTTTTGAATCAGATAATACGTAACTACCATCCCGAATTTCTATTCTCGCCTCTCCTTGAATTGGTGACATGATACTGCTCGCTCTAAGCAGCTTATCCGAATTCCCATTTACAGTCGAATCGTAAAGCTCTTCCAAACACTTATCACTCACGAACGGGAATCCCGTCGGTAACGGTGGTAGTTTCTTACCGCGCTAGTCGCTACGTTGACTCCGTGGTCGACGACGGTTTCGTAGCATTTCCATTCATTTGTTGCATCATGTGTCCGATCTGAGTTTGCTGATTAAGCACGATCTGCAACAAAGTATCCGAGGACATGGACGCTTTCGATGGCAATTCGATGATCTCGGGCTCTGATGGAGCGCCCGTCCTCTCAGCCAGTAGAACATACAAATTCCGCATAGCCGTGCTGATCTGCTGGTCCAGATTGAGTACTGGCTCTGCATATTGTGCCCGGCGTCCGATTGCTGGTTGGCGTGTGTCTCCGTGTGCTAGTCGTCCTTGACCGCGGGCGCGTCCACGCCCGCGCTGGCTGGTCCGTCCTTCCGGCGATTCCGATCGCTGCGGCGGTGGTGATCGAGGCGGTGTTGGAGATTTGCGGCCCCTTCCACGTCCAGACATGTTGCGTATGATATGCGTAAATAAAAAATAAAGGTCACATTTGCAGCACAATATCCGAAAACACTATGCAATAACAGGAATTGAACCAGAAATCTTCTCGTGCAGGAGATGTGCGTAAATGATCGTGGTCGGCTGGCCGACATACTAATACCATGAAAACCGAATTTTAACACACTAACAGCAGTCACAACTAATGGGTCAGCACATCCTTGTGGCGATGAAAAGGCTCATGTAACGGTTCAGGCAGGCGAGTGGAAGCAAACATCGCTGTTTCCAAGAAATAACAATGGACCATTCTTCGGATCGGACAACTGGCTCAGGCTGGCGCTGTCTGGGAATGCAGGGCGATACAGCCGGCGTTTCTCGATTCTCGAACAGCGCTAATCAAAGTTAACGACTAGCGTTAACTCAACTTAATGGGGTTTGTTGATTTGTACAGGTTTCGCGGTTTGCTTTGGTTTGTACGCACTTACGTTGTAGTTATCACTTCCTCGTTTATAATTTGGTTTTTATTATTAATTATCTACAATTTTCACTGGTTTCTTTAATTATTTATTTGATCACTGCTTTCGTGTTGCTTTTCTATAATTTAGTGTTTGTCATTAAATTTTTTTGATATTTTTGTTTTACGTATTTGTCTACTCATTTAAGTTTTTCTTGCTGATTCTGCGATTGCAGGGGTTCTGGATACCATTGAGTTTCGACTGGAACGGTTTGTACATGGCAGTTATACGCTGAAGAACTACGATGCTGTGCACCAAGGCGCAGCACTGGATCTGTTCTTGTTTGTTGACTGTGATCAGTTGGATAAGGATTGTGGTGGGACCATAGTCTATTTGGATATGGATACTCCTGATGAGGATTCTGTGCCGGTATTAAAAACTGTAACATCCCGGTCATGTCGAAAACGGTTTTATAGTTAGAAAAAATGAAACAAATGGGGGTTTCTTTCAAAGCGACTAGGAAACATGCGCTTGATATCGATGACCGAAATTGTTAGCAGCGGTCTTGTCACTGAAGTACAGCATATATTGCACTGCATTGACGTGTGGTTTTGTGTTTTAGATAGCCGAATTCAACGGCAGCAGCAACACCCTCCAGCTGGTGCGCCGCGGAGACTCTACCGTCTTCTACACCGATTACGTCAACCACCGCTGGGCTAAGCGCGGCAAGTGCCGGCCGTTTTATCGTTTGTGGATGTCGTTGGCGGGAGCGTCGTAACACGAGGGATACATTGTATCTTGGACTGCATTTGTACATAATCTGCATCGGATCGCGAATCGTTGATCGCGCAGCAGCGTCACCGTTGAAGTCTCTCTGTTTGGCGCGTCAACGTTATCCTATCTATTCCTGTCCAGCCATGATAAACATGATGCCCATGTACTTCACCCTGGACTCACACCCTCTTCCACCCCTGGGCGCCGACCACCGTGGGCCGGATGGCGGGCGCCTGCGTGGCCATCTTCCTGCTGGCCTTCTACTTCGAGGGCCTGAAGCTGGTCCGCCGTGCTCTTCCAGTGGGACGCCCGCCGTCAGCCGCAGCTCCTCGTCAAGGAGAGCAAGTCCTACGCGCCGCCCTCGTCCGCCCAGCCGCCCGGTGGCCCGGCCTGCTGCGGCCCATGCACTGCCTGCAGACGCTGCTGCAGGGCGTACAGTTCGTGCTGGGCTACTTCCTCATTCTGGCTGTTATGACCTTCAGTGTGTGGCTGTTCGTCGCCATGATCCTGGGCACGATGCTGGGCTACTTTGTCTTCCAGTGGTTCCCTGTGGCGCCGGGCTACTTTCCCCTGCAGAACATCAGAACGAGCACTGCCACTGATTGTCATCTTTATTCCTATGCATCTGATCATTTTCTTCTGTTGTTTTGGGATTTACAGTCTCGACAGATGATGTTCAGGGCTGTGATGTTATTCTGCACTAGCTCGCTTTGCGTCGGGACTTGAAATTAGCGTCATTTATAGTAGTTAGTTATTATGCAGAGATCAAGCAGAAAATAAGCCAGAGACCAAGATACCGCATTCAAGATACATATTAAGATATCGAGTAAACAGCTTACAGCATCCTTGTGTGAGATTAAGAGTAGCCAGCAGAACCGATTAGAATATTAAATTACAGCATCTCTCACTGTGTATTATGATATTTTCGGCTCTCAGGCAAAATTCACTCAGTGGCAAATTCAAGCTGATACGTTTGCGACGTTACAATCAGTACAACGTTTCCAAATCGGAAAGGGCAGAAATTCGTTGTCAGTTGATAACTGGCGTTCTCCCGTAGCTGTCACTGCCATGTTGTATACTTCGACACAGGCCGTAGCATATGGCACATTTTGTACGGATCACGGGATATTGAACCGTGGCCCCCAATGCTTTTGCAACAGGGGAAAATGCAGATTTTCATGGGGGGAATTGGCACCGTTTCCCCTCGAGCTTCGCGACGCCAGTATCGCGGGTTGTGCCGTTACCACATTAACCATTAAAATATTGCGCTCTACTGAACTAATATTTCGATTTTCGACAGCAGTTTTGATATTCCTTGATGACGTGATACATTTTTCGCGAAATGTAGTAGAGAACATTTTTTATTATTTTTTTCAATCGAGATGGCAACTTTAAGCCTCGAACAAGCACTGGACCGCGTGCAAGCGGGAACTTTATCGCGACGTGCAGCAGCGGATTTGTGCAACGTCTCCCAGATCTTGATTTATGATCGTCTGAAAGGGGTTCGTCGTGAACGGCCAGGTGCGAGTTCTCGAAAATTTAGTGATGCCGAGGAAAGCTATATTGCCAACTTGATTCTGAAATGTGCGGATAATGGTGTTCCTGTGAATAAACCAATGT
>JAQGAU010003711.1:0-12711 GCA_034698045.1 Paramacrobiotus richtersi
GGCTATGCCTGAATTCTTCCCCGTAATGATCGCCGATGGTTGGTACAAGATTCTCGAAGCAGTGTCGCAGCTGACACAAGATAAGGTAACCTGGAGTGTACAGAATTATACGTATTGTGGGCGTTAATGTAATGACAGTTTTGTTATTTACAGAATCTTGTCCAGATAATCGAGCAGTGCCTTGCTGACCGACATATTCTTCTGTTGAACGAAAAGATATTCCGCATATCCGACGGACCTATCATATTGGGCTTGAATTATGGCGATAGTAGTGGGAACGGCAAGGAGGGACATCAGAATTAGCTAGACCCGTTTTTGTCAGCTGAAAAGCGAACGGTCATGAAAGTAAATAATCTGTGACAGCATGCATTTTTATAAGCGACCTTCGGGACTGGACTAAATTTTCTTGTCTGATTGGCCTACTCTGTCATATTTACATTAATAATCATTTCTTGAGTACATTTTTGTGACATGCTGTCTCGGGCTTTACTAATTATACATAATTATTATGGCGAGAAGCTGAATGTACGAGTTTATGTGTCCTAGTGCATTCATGCACAGTTCTGACCAGGATCCCATTTAATCTGATTCGCATGTTTCAGCCAGATACTAGAAGCTAGTTGGATGTTGTTACCTTCCGGCAATAAACAGGGAGAACTCTCGCGTCCAGCTTCTGTTCTGCAGAAATGTCAACCAATAATGAAAATTCGGGGATGGGCAGTTTTACTTCCAGAGTATCTCGATTATGCACAGTAGACGATAAAACCCCCAGTTTTGTTGTGACACTGACCAGGAAACTTAACTTCACAATTTCTTGCAAACTGCCCTTCTGTAATAATTATGCTTCGTGCAACTCGCTCGCTGTTGATTGAGAGAATGTTTTTAGCGGTTGGTATTGAGGGATTTATAGGGACTGCGCAAGTCTTGGCTTGTCAATTACCTAGAAGAAGTCCTAACAGCGATATAAGGAAGTTATCTATACGGTAGACCTTGTCCACACTAGTCACTATTTAGTAGACAGTGCTTTATCAATGGGTTTGCACAGTTGATAAGTTGGTGTAAGGTAATGCTGACAACTGCTATTAAAACTACATGGCAACAACAAGAACAACTGCAACAAAACGTTTACATGCACGTTTACGAGACTGAGATGGTGAAGCAACGAGAACTGAGCTTACAACCGACGTTTCGATAGTAAATATCGTTTTAGTCGTTTTTTCTAACAACCTTACGTGCTTTCGATGGATAATCCAAATTACGGCACACTTCCGTCGTATACTGCTGCCGGTCGTGCGGGAAACGAGCCAGGAGCGCCCGGAGATGCTGCACGCGACGGATACGCGGCCGTCTTGACGAGCGGTGAGGAAACCAAAGATCCCTGGATCGAGGGCGAGATTCGTAATCCGCTGTTGACGGACACCATAGAACCACGTAATGAGGAAGAGCGACGGCTGGTAAGTATTGTCAGATATTGAGCAACCACAAATACCATGGGCAACTGACGTCACACATGCTGTTTGTTCAGCTCTCTAATCAATACAACTTGAAGTTCTTGTTCAGGTCTACGTTTGAGACTTTCTTAACAGTTGTGCAAGGTGTCTGTGGTGTTCATAATTTCCTAGCAGAATGCGATAGTTGCTCGTGCTTTTTAGGACCATGAAGCTTTCTTCTTCCTCCAAGCTATCAAGGTCCCCGAACCGCAGATCATGCGCCGTTTCATTGAAGCTTGTATGGAAAAGAACGTCAACGAAAAAGACCTCATATGGTTGTATCACATGCGTGACCTTTACCAAACGGGCACTCTACCTCAAAAGACTTTCATCGAAATCTCCAAACAGCAGTTAAATGGAAACTCTCATCTGACATTGCATAAAGACTATGAAATTCTGGCCGAATCGTATCGCTCTTTTGGCGGCGATTATGTACGCTACGTTCAGATGTGCAATCATCTGCATGCCTGGAGAATACGATTCAGCAATTATAAGGAATTTCCCTTAAAACAGATCTATCCGCCTTATCGGTAAGTTTACAAAGCTTCTGGAAGTTCGAATAAGCACGCTAGCGTTTGGCATTTTTTAGTTATCCTCTGGACGAGAAATTTCCATTGCAACGTCCAGGCCAGGGCAACTGGCACATGGACTCACCTCGTCGGGAGCCCCACGAGTTACCAACTGTCACCATCAGCGAAATGACTGATCTACCGAGAATTATTCAGAAAATGGCAAGAGCACTGTCTGAGCACCAACGGTACCGAGTGTTGGAGGATTACTTGTTCCAGCAAGAACAGCTGAAGGTGCGAGATGCCGCATAAACAAGCAATCAGGTGATATGCTTTACGGAATTCAGCGTTCAGAAAAAGCTGTACTGTTCAGCCCATAAGTCAAGTAGATACGTACTTTATTTCTTAATCACATTAGTGGAGATAGTCCGCCACGTATCTCTTGTCTAAAGTCTTTTGTTCGAATCTGATGAAGCGTGTTTCTTATATTACAACCTTGTAGGAAGACAAGACCGTAGAATGTGGACTGATTCCCCACGACTATGTGAAACGGTTTATTAGAGACCATGTGCCGTACGCCTTTACGGACAAGGAACTGGAGACACTATGTTTGTATTATGAGCATCCGTTCATCATGCACTTCTTCCGTTACCGCGATTTCTTGCTGGATCTACGATACGGTGACATGATGCCCTGTGTACTGCACTTGTATGTGCCGTTTTATCTCATTATTTTGCAGAAATGGGCGAGATCAATGAACAATACAAGGAGCGCCCGGAGCAAACTCGCCTGCGAGCCATCTTGTCGCATATCAAGAGCTATCTCCATAGCCATGGTGTTAATATGATCGAACCTCTGAAAGATTTTGATACGTTTGGAGAGGGCAAATTGAACAAATCCCAGATGCAAAGAGCATTACACATCTTGAAGATCGGCTATGGACAACGTTGCCACATAACTGACGATGACATGCAATTTCTACTAAACGCCTTTAGCATTGATGGGGTCAATGTGGACTACAAAAGCATGGTTTCTGAGACAATGCAAGGTATTAGCCGGTTTTATAGTACTTGTGAATATTTTATTTTTAATGAATGATATATGATCTGCACATTCATTTCAATATAATTTCGTTAGTTCAGATACGTGAATTTCAGTGTTTGTGGAACGCTTCAGCCCGGGAGGACGATTAGCAATGGTAATGGAGAGCTTCGAGGCCGATCTGTCTCGCGGTCCATTTTATCCTCCACGGGCACGACTGCTAACTAAGCAGCAAATTCTGTCCAAACCAAACAGTAATCAGCAGTTGCTGGATCAGGTTATAAACCGGTTGAAGATGTTGATTGTCCAGCGGCGCATGTGCCTCGAACCAGTCTTCAAGGCCTTCGATCCGTAAGTAAATTGCACTGTTCAGACGACATGATCTGCCGATACTCCGGCGGTGTGTAACATCAGGAATAAAAGCTATACTTTGCAGCCATCATATTCGACGCATTCAACGTCTGCTGCAAGTACCTCGAATTCTACAGCTGTGTGCTCTTCCGGTCACTCCAGATGAGTGTGATGTTATAACAGAGCGGTGAGCAGCTATCTTAATATTAGACTAGTCAAAACCGAAGGCATGCAAAACCAAAGTTTACGCGTTTGATCTACACGCACGCATACTCCCTGTCGCATAGATCGCTTAGTAGTTGTACACAAAAGAACGTATATGCAATATACCGCCTTTTCCGTGTTCGCCAAGCAGTTCTCTTCCTACAAGTCACCAGCTCGTTGCCCGCTGCTGTTGATTTGAATTGTATGGCTGTTCCCTTGACATATGAGCTACAGTATACATGTCAATAGACTAGACAAATTGTTATTAAGAATGAGCAAGTTTATTAAAAAGTCTGCTTGCCTTGGAGTAGGTTTGCGGACGAAGGGGGATTTCGATACATGGAGTTCCTCGAAGCAGTCGATACCCACTCTTACGGATATCGACTGCCAACATACCCAGTGTTACTAGCTACAATGGAAAAGTGGAAAAATCACCGAGCCTGGTATCCAGAAGCGATTCCACAGGATCCATATCAAGCCTATCAGGGTCCCGATGCTATCGTGGAGAAGTGTCGGAGGCTGGTCAAAATCAACCGGCTAAGAGTGAAGAATTACTTTACCGATCAAGATTTTCACCATCGTGGAACAGTTACGCGAAAGCAGTTTCGAAGAGCCACAACCGCTATGAATCTGGGATTGTCTCCCATTGAGAATCTACTCCTAGAAGACCGGTAAAAAATGTCCTATTTCTCGGCGTTAGCAACAAAACTTGAGGAAACTTATTGCTTACATCGTCGATTTAGATATGCCTACTATCCGGATATTTCGCACATTGATTTCCTGAAATTCGTTGCGGATATGGACTCGGTGTTTGCTACGAAAGGTATCGCAGAGAGTCCAGCCAATGTACCAGAACCGTACATTCTGCCTAAGCGTCACGACCGGAAACCCATCGACGAAGGATTTATCGAACTTGCGCAAGAAGGGTTCAGAAAGCTCACGGAAAAGGTCACTGACAGCCCAGAATTCAAAAAAATTGAAAGCTTCACAACTAACTTGCTGTTACAGATACTGGAACTTCGCGTCCATATTCTTCCATATTTCCAACATTTTGACCCTTGGCGACGTGGTGGAATCACACCGGAACGGTTCCGCCGGATGATCAATGACATTGGATTGGATGTACTTACGGAGTTCGAATGGGTCAGTTAGATGAAGGACAATGGGAAATGCTTGTATTTTATCCGTTCTCTCTTGTAGAAAGCGATATTTCGATACTTCACGAAACAGTCCGAAGGTCTTTTCGACTATCACGCGTTTTTGTCCGCCTTGTCGAACGTGGAGAAAGTACGGAAAGAAACCGCTGCCATTGATCCGCGTTTTGTCCCGGCGAGTGGTGTAATGAGCAGCTAGCAACAGCAGCCGCTTTATTTCTATCGGCATGTACAAGGCTGATTTGTGCAAGAGTTGTTGTGGTTTAATCATAATTAATTATATTCAAGTGGAGAACTCTTCTTGAATACGAGTAGAAGTAGATGAGGCGATTACACGTTTAGGTTGCTTGAGATTAGACTGGCTTGTGATTACCATTTTGACCTTCCTAGTCAAGCAACATAAAGTACTGTGACCGAAACAAAATTTTGGTGTGAGCTGCAGTTGAAGGTTTTCACCCACGAGGCTACGATCAGAGAAATGACCGCGTACTGCCCATTTATGCGTCAATGAAGTGGCGTTTCCAGCGACAGAGGCAGCAACCGCGAGTAAACAGGAAGGAACGCTGTGCCCATTCTTCACTTGTCATGGGTTTACTACTGAACATTGGTCATGCAGGAAACCAGGAAAGTATTGACAGATGTTTTGCGTACAATTCAGCTCAGGGACTGTAGCACAGAAATTCATTTTGAATACCCGATAATTAAACCGAACCAAACTTTCACCACCGGCCAACAGGCCGCGAATGTCGCCGCTAATATCCCTGCACCAGTCTTGTCGGTTATCGGTACGTGGCAATGTACCGAAAACCGACACCGCGCTCATCATAACAAGGGCAACAAAAAAAGGGTGCTTCAACAGCGCAAAAGACTTCACCAGACTTCGAAAATGTTGAGCCTTCACTGAAATTTTGCAAGCTTAATTGTAGTATGAAATAAGTGTTTTGTGGCGTATGCGCAGCAATGCATAATACTGGGCTCGTATCATGTATACCGTACATCAGCCAGTAGGACGGCTCGACCGATACACCGCATGACCGATACACCAGCTCGAACAAATTCGCTGCCATAATTATGGTGCCGTTCATACCGTTTTTAATCAACTAGAAGCCCGGCGCGTTTAGTTTTTTCAACTACCTCCAGGAGGAAGTAACTTTCAGTGACCTTTAGGTTTTTAAAGGAGTTACGCTTGG
The DNA here is from genome assembly GCA_034698045.1 of Paramacrobiotus richtersi. Taxonomy (NCBI): domain Eukaryota; kingdom Metazoa; phylum Tardigrada; class Eutardigrada; order Parachela; family Macrobiotidae; genus Paramacrobiotus; species Paramacrobiotus richtersi. Next base: position 5,940 of record JAQGAU010003711.1, read on the forward strand.
AAATAATGAGCACACAGGGCTGTTTATAACGGGGAGGGGGGTGCATTTTTAACTCGTTGTTTTACTCGATCGAGCGATTCAAAGGTTACTGTACGTGCCGGACCACCTGGCCGGCCGATTTGCCGATCTCCCATTCAGCCACGGCAGAATAGAACAGGATGCATCTAGAACACAGAGCAGACTCATCTTTCTTTCAGCAAAATAGCATGCAATAATGCTCTTTGTGCTAAAGGTGCTTAGTCAAGATGGTTGATGGAACAGAAGGCAGAAATATAGAACAGAATAGGCAGAATTCTGCCGTGGTTTATGCCACCGCACAAAAACTGGGTAATAACTCACCAGTTTTTACAAAATCTTCCTTTTGACCGGAGAAAGAGACTGAAGAAAGAGAGCATAGCGAGACGGTCCCCTGTGGAGCCTTTCCTGTAAAGAAAGGGCCTCAGAGAGGCCAGTCAGATTCAGTCTCGCTATATGTTAGGTGCGCACACCTGCTTTATTTTCTCAATAAAACGTACTGTGACTATGTTGATATTTTCACCTGCATTTGATTTTGTGCGCCAGATTCCGCTCCTCATATTGTGCAAAGCTAATTCAGTCAGCATGTCGTGAGACGGAAAACGTGCAGCTGGAATCAGTTAGCGGGCGCTGGAGATTATAAGGCCTTATCCGGCAATTTTACTAAAGCAGTTCTGCAATCCGTTATCAGACTGTCTTCGGCCTGTTCCGATACGTACAACGGCGACGTTGAGATGTACGATCTAGATCCCGAGCTTATTTTAGAGATTTGCAGCTATCTACAGTAGGAGCCTACGACCAGCTAAATACCAAAAGGTAGGCCACGCCACAAATTGTTAGCCAGTATGGTCACGTAAATGATATGTTTGTAATTTTTATCGTATCACCTTCAGAGATCGGTATAAACTGTAAAATTAGTAGATCCTCTAGATTTAAAACTGCGGATCAGAGCTTTGAGATTGGCATAATATATATTTCCCATTTTCTTTACCGCTGAACTGCAGAATCACGGATCCAGCCATTTAACATCTACCGGTAGACAAACAAACTTGGTCGTTTTGAGGAAATATGATGAACAGAAAATACCGAAAGATGAATCAGGAAAACAAATAAATCGGTCCACACATGTTAAAAAAATGCGCCAAAAATAAGATCGTAAACGCGGAGATCTTTGAATGAATAATTGGGAAATGTACGAAAAATCCGTATTACATGCAAATTATTCTCATATTTATTGCCGCTGTGCAGGTCCGGAGGTCGGGCCTCTGGAGTGTAAATTAGCGGGGTAGCGGAAGTGAATATAGTGCTTGTATTTGTAGGGTATGCAAATGGTGGAGATTGAATCTGCACGCAGCGCGTCTGTCCACACTGGTCAACATGGATAACGGTAGGATGCTCAGTCAATCCGACGGTCTTTTGGAGCACGCGTTAAATATGCATGTACAGAAAACCACCAAGATTTTGGTTTTACGGCACATGGCATTTGCGAACAATGATTTCGGAACTGTTGCGAGAGTTGTCAAGGACAAACATGCGGACCTAATGCAGATCATTCTCAAGGACTGCGAGGTGCCGGTAGAGTTCGCCGCGGCTGCGGACTTGTGGCTGAACCCAGACGAAATAAACGACCGTATGATGCATGGTTTGCTGTTTGCTACAAAGAAGCTGGTTCTGGTGAACTATACAGTGCGATGTGCTTTAAGCGTTCCTTTATTCGGGATCGAAGCCCGAATGCCCTCCGGTGTCCCTGGAATGCGTCGGCAGAACAGGTTCAAGGAGCTCCCCGTTGTTCTTCCTCGGCATGAGTTCGACTGCAGCAAACCGTTCCACGAGCACTATCATGCGTTTATTATGGCGTTAAACCGCAACTGCCCTGAAGTGTGCCCGGAGATTCGGAAGGAAGTAATAATGCTGTACAGATCCTGGATCCATACTGCGACAGAAGAGTACCAATGGCAGTCACTGGGCGTTGTTGTTGAGTGGTAAATAATGACGCAGAAAACGTCTATTTCTACGCATTCGTATTAAATTTTGTTCTTTCCAATAAAATGTTATAATGGTTACCAGTAGCCAGGGGCCGAACGGCGCGAGATTTTATTACATTCGAGAATTTGAAGCTTTTTTATTTATTACATTTTGATTTTTTTTTTCTGATTTCGATTTTCTCATGCAAATCTCGTGCCCTCCCCTTGTGAGCATCGAAATCAGCGGCTGGATGTGACCTTTCCACTTATTCGCCCCGTGTTCATGCTTAATAGGTTAAACGACGGGGTGCCTACCCTAGGCATGTCAGAAGATTCCGATGTCCTAGCCCTACGACACCTGGACCCATTGACCTTAAACAAGCTCACCGTGGAAGCCCTGCATCGCATGTACTTTTGATATGGAACAGTACTCAGCGTTAAGGATCGAAACAAAGATACGCACGTCGCACGGACAAGCGGCAAGTTTTTTTGCAGTTTATATTTTATCTACACAATTGTTACATCTTTTGAACAAACTGGTTAATATTAAAAGCTGTTTGACTGTCGTTAGATGTAACGCTGCATCTGTTCTTGGTACTTTGACAGCTGTTTTTAGTGTTCTTTTTTACAGTTGTGAGCATCATGAATGAGTCTCCGTGTGGATTACACATTCGTATGAATTAATAAAACAGAGATAATATTGACAGCTTGTTCTAAGATACAGTATCTATAATCTGAGAATGAGTTTGGTTGTTTTGTTTAGTGTTCGCAGTTTTAATGTAGGTCGGAAGTATATGAGCGATTACACGTTACGATTGTTTGAGATTACACGTTCTCGAGAGCGATCCCGAGTCTTTATTATTATTGATATAAGAAAACGCGCAACTGCGAAAATCATACACTATACAGCAAACGATATGAATGGCAAATAAACCTGAAGAAAAAATGAAATATTTTACATTATGACAAGAAACGCTAGTATGTAGTCTGTGACGGACGACAACCCGCATACGGTCGCACTGGTTTCGTGTCAAAATGCGCAGGCATTTCCATGCTGCAGACAGCACCCAGCGCAACAGTTTCGGTTTCCAGCAAGCCTTACTTCCATGCACCCTTTATGCTTTCTTGACATTATCCTCGAAATACATAAAATCCTGCAACAAAACATATGATCATGATTCATCACTGGCACATATAGGGTAAGCAATCATGCTTCACTACGATAATGGTTTAGTAGAGTTGAAGAGATACGTATAATATATTGTTACGAAATGCCAGTTTTTTTGCGTAACGTACTATAAGGAAGCACGCTCCCAGTAAGGTGGCCTTAACATGAATATCCAAGTCTTTCGGGAACTGTATGCCAAAGTTATCAGCATCCGTGAACATCTCCTTAAGTAATCCTGACCATTGCTTGGAAATTTTCCCAACCTGGATTTTTCCATCGGCACTTAGAACCTGTTGCAACAGTCCAGCCGATTATACACATTGCCACATTTGCAACCGTTTAGTGCGATTTTGCTACAGGCAACAATGATATACCTGAAATTCCACGTTACCAAAGCAGCTGCTGGTACAGATGGGTCCTTCGATACGCAACATGATCTCCCGATTCGCATTCAAGATTTTAAATTTTGGTATGCATATACTCCATTCTTGCGCGACATATCCGATGATGGTTCCAGGGGGAGCCGTAACCTCCAGTTCCTACCAAACAAAGCGGATGATTGACATCTTTAATGCAGTTATTACGAACGCGCAAAATGTGTCTTACTTGCAAGCAGCAAAAACAGCAGCAGTGGGTGCATCTAAACGGCCGATGCAGATGCATCACTTCAACCATGGCGTTGTCGAGAACGCGCATCTCGAAAGGTCGCACATTACCACAGCACTGCCTCGTCATGCAGTCCGTGTTTTCCTCTGCGTAGTACACTTGCTGGGACAAGGCGTTGGAGATTCGGTATTTGTTGTTTCCCTCGCAAGCCGTAAAAACTGAAACCGCAGCTAAATGAAGGCAATTGGCTTCATGAATCTGTTGAGAAAGCATACTTTCAAGAAGTTCGATTTCTTGTCGAATGAGCAGCTGGTCCAACAAGGATAGGTATTCCAGTCCAGGGGGACAGTCGGGAATCGAGATGTGCGGCATCGCCATCCAAACTATCGGCATTCCTTGTGCATTAACGGCCATTCCTGGTTGAATGACTTGTACATTAGGAACGGCCGATGCTCCAGATGGATTCATAGCCATGGCAGATGGAGTGCCCATGCCAGAGGGATTTTTTACTTGCGAACCTGGCGCTGTGGACTGCAGCGCTGCTGAACGCTGTCCTACGGAGGCCTGTAACACATCAGTTATATTAAGATTTCATTATACTAAATCAATATTAAAATTTCGTGCTTTACAGATTCCATGTAATAGGATCCACATGGTGTCTAGAATAATAGCTACTTACGGCACTTTTCTGGGAAGCTGGTGCGTACATTATCCACGAATGCGAGTGACCGATGAAGATAATCAAGTGGTGTTAAATCTTTGTAAGTTGATGTGTTTTCTGCTTATCGGTTCTACAAGAACTCGAATGTGCGAAAATCAAAAGCCCGTTATCTGCGAGATCGAAAGCGTTGTATCTTGGTAACTTTGTTGCGCGTGTATCATTAATTTATCATTAAACTGCATAATTCGCTTATTATGGCTGTACTGTATTAGTTTCCATCCAAAGTCTCTAGGAAAATAATCAGTTAGCAGTGATTCGCTAGGCTATTACAACCATATACGAAAACATTTCGCGGCAAAGAAGAACAGTCAGATTAAAACAGAGCGATTTATTTGAGCTGCCACCAGGCACTCTCTACACAAAATTTACAGGCATTTACAGCGTTCCTAGTCCATGCGTCCGCGATCACCCGTTGTTGTTCTTCATGGCAGAGCCAGAACCCAAAGTTTGCAGACATTGTTAGCACAACAAACGACATTCTTGTCAAACTAAATGAAGCTGAGCTTAAAAGGTCATTTCGTAAAACAGAACATAGGCATCCGATGTGACGGAATCCCTAACCGATGCGCTGCTCACCCTGCAATGACGAGGCTACATGAACCTGTTGCATTAAATGACAAACGAGTAGCGTTGCACTAGCATACCGCGAATCATTGTATTCGCTCCATTTATCAGTAACCGGGTGTTTGCAGAAAGCCGTATAATGTCCGTAATGCGTGCTACCGGTATGACATGAGACAGCATACAGATTGTATCTCGGCCGAGGTCCCGAGTACATTTCTGCCGCAAAGGACGACAAATCCATCCCCTCCACTGGGTAATCCACTAAACTGGAAATTTTGGCCCTGTAACGTTCTTGGGAGAACCGCTTCAGATGGATTACGAGATACTTTGGAAACCGCTGAATGGAGAAAAATTTTATGCATCGTTGTTTCGATTTGCAATGCTCGCAAACCTTAAAGAAACACTGGTGAAAACTTCTCGCTGCAAATTCGTTTCAGACCTTTTACCGGTCGCTCATCTCCGTCGAGTACTTCCTTTTTCGTAAAAGATTTAAAACAATCATATATACTGCACTCGTTTGAGGCTGAACTGCGAGAACTGGGAATGGGCAGGGCCAGGTCCCAAAAAGGATCAAAGGTCACGGAGCAGTGCCCGCATCTCTCACAGACTAAGGAGCTTTTCAGTTGACCGACAAATAAATCTGCAAAGGTAACCGTGTCACAGTAGATACTGAAGTAAACATAAGCGACACACCAACTAGTTTGCTGTTGTCTCTCCTAAGGTAACGCTTCCAAGCCTCAGCCGATTTCTGCGCGTCGCTCAAATGCTCGGGTATCCCTTGTGCTTCCGGCTTAGGCTTGGCGGTGATGCGATTCACATCTTCGTGTAAACCCTCCAGGAGGTAGCGCAAAAATTCCTGAGCATCTTGTTGTCTATAATATTATCAGAATTTGACACTTGTAGCAGATGAAGCGAAAAGCACACCAATAAATAACTCACAAGTAGCCAGAAAATCGCGGGGCATATTGTTGTACCTTCCGATGGAATCGATCCGGGTCGTACACTGTAGCGTTGGCATATACCGAATGTTGTTTCCACAAAGCATCCAATACAGAGGCAAACGCTACGAGGAACACCGTAGATAAGAAGATTGTGTCGTTAGTTGGTCACCACTTACCAGATATGAGCGGGCTTTCTCGGCGGTTGGAGGATGCACTAAGCTCAGCCTGAAACTCACCAGACATGCAGTAGTCCCGTAAATCTTTGGTATTGCTCAAGCATTGTAAGATGGAGTTCATAAAACACTGCAAACATGGCCGATATCAGCATGTGAGGAAATAAAACATTTAAAATTTCGCGACAGATTTCCTAGTTTTATGACGTCCAAATTTTAGGACCAAGAAACAGGCACTCAAAAAGAATCTTTCGCAATGGTCAAAAGGACGGTGTTTTTTGCTTCATTATGATGCTGCTCAATTTGAATTAATAGGGCTAAATTTTGGTACGCGTGTTCTGATTTATTCTATATTGTTACAAAGCCCGCCATGTGCCATAGTGCCTTCGTACTGTATTCCCAATGTTTTTTAAACCCGTCAGTCCCGCTCGGTCCACTTCGTCACTTGTGATGTGTTTCTTCGTCGCATGCATCGAGCGTGTTGGTCTCGGAGACCGTGACCTGGCATTGGTTCCCGTAGCAGCATAGGAATTTGTGCTGCTAGTGCGGTGACCTTTGCCCTCACCGTCCTTGCTGTCAAAGTCGATGTCGTCAGTCCTTGCTGTCGCTTCGGGCAACTG
>JAQGAU010003712.1:0-12708 GCA_034698045.1 Paramacrobiotus richtersi
ATGACCCTCAACGTTTTTGGAATGTTTGAATCGACCAATTTTGGATGCGGCGGCTCGATTATCAGCGATCGGTGGATCCTAACGGCCGCACACTGCATTAAAGATTACGATGGACAAACGTAAGTACCTTAATTTTGCTTAGTCGGGCGATTACCCAATGTTAACTAATTATGTAATCAAGATAAGACAATCTACTAACGTGATTTTTTCGTTGATTCTCAGGACGCTGAAACCTCACAACTTATTGGTCCGTGTTGGCCAGCACGACTCTTCTCTTCTTGAATCTCATGCAACAAACCACAAAGTTCTCCAAGTGATTCAGCACCCGAAATACCATCCAGACAGCATGTACAATGATGTTGCTCTCTTGGAAGTCGAACCGATAACCTTTACCGAGCACGTCCAACCAATCTTAATGACATCACGGACTCCCGGTGGTGGTGCTGCTTTGACGGTCAGCGGATGGGGCACCACGTCCTCCGGAGGCGTGGCCAGCACAGTCTTGCTGTCGGCCGGCGTGCATGCAGTGGAGACCAAGACTTGCAATGGACCATCCGTTTACGGCGGTAGGATTATGGAGGGTATGTTCTGTGCGGCCGGGAGCGGCAAGGATAGCTGCCAGGGTGATAGCGGTGGGCCGATTGTGGCGACTGATGGTAGTGGGCAGCACTTGTTGATGGGTGTCGTTTCATGGGGATTTGGATGTGCATCGGAGAGCTATCCCGGAGTTTATGCGGATGTGGCGTATTACAATGAGTGGATTTATTTGAACTCCGGTGTTGGTCCTCTCAAAGTGTAAATAAATTGTAAATTAAATTATGATATTCTGTGTGCTTTTATTGTCGGGCTGGTTGCATGGCCTTGACTGAATTTAGTTTCTAGTTCGATAATAAACAACATGTACAGCAATGGTTACCACAATGCGCACTGGCCATGGCACATTTACGGGTTTCAGTAATTTTTGCTGTTACCAGTACGAAGAAATAATCCGAATGCGGTTGCTGTCGAGCTTATTGAGCATACCATGCCATGCGGTCAGGAAAAACCGGGAACCGGCCAACTTTATTTGTACGCATGAAAATTTGCTTGAAACAAACGCAGATCTTACAACAGTCACACAACCGACAAGTAAGACAATTTCGAAATTATTAAACTGCATTATATGCCACCATGTAACGGCGGTAAAGGGCTGAGTGCTCATCATTTATTGTGCCTTGAAATTAACTATCAAATTTAGTTGAAACTTACTATAAATTTTAGTTAAAAGCCTCGCCTTGAGGAATAAGGACTCTGTCAATTATGTGTACGACGCCATTGGTGGCCGACAAATCGACAGTAATCAACCGAGCATGGTCGATTCGAACCGAGTCATTACCGACTCTTACTGTCCAACGGCTATTTCTTTCCAAAGTTTCCACTTCCAGTTTACCGGAAAGGCCGCGGGTCATCCAAGTGCCAGCTTTGGCGATATGGTAATTTAACACTCTTCTAAGTACTGCTGGATTACTCAGCCAGAAACCCCACATATCCTTGCCCAGTTTGGCGATGGCTTCGTTTGTCGGAGCTGCAAAAGTGTACGAGTTCGATCCAGCCAGAACATCAATCATATTGGCTACTCGCACAGCGTGCAAAATTTCAGTCAATTCTTTGCGTCCCTTCACGATATTGAATATCGTATCGTTCTGCATGTGCCCGACGACATTGTCCAACAAATGAATCACACCGTTGGACGCTTCATGGTCGAAGGAGCCGATCTGGGCGTCATTGTACAACTGGACATCTTTGCTCATTCCGTTGTAGTCGATGTAGCGCGCTGTGAGGTTGTGCCCGGCCAGTGTCCCATAACTGAGTTCGTCGCGTAGATCCGCTTTGTCGTTTCGTTGGCTAATAATGTGGTAACTCATTAACTGCTTGTAGTACTGCGGATGGGCACGCCAGAATTTCCTGGTTTGTGCGCTTACGTTGCCGAAAGCTTCGTTGGTTGGCATGAACACGGTGATGCCATCCTTCAGAAGTAAGTGTAGATTATTGGTTTGTTTCATAGCCGATATGTAACTGTATTGTCCCATTCGGATTGCTAGTTCGAAAACATTAAGAGAACGCTGAGAATCACGTTGGTTTGTGAGGGGATCTTTCGTATGGTCCGCTGCAGCGATGCGGCCGATGCCGATTAGCAGAAGAGCGAGAAATTTCCTCATGATCATGGTAAAAGTATGCCAAGAGATGGATGCTGAAATTAAGCTGAAGAAAATTCAGTCACACTGACCAACAACTTTACAATGTCCACAGTTCTTCACCGCGATTCACGAATAATATTTATCATCCAGAATCCGGGATTGGGAAGCAGTGCACTATCAGCTGATTCACGTCTTACAGAAACTATAATGCACCGGAAGTGTTTGTCCGACAGGCACAAAAGTATACTTTCGAATGCGAGAGATCGGGCTAAAAATGCAATTTACGGAAGTGTTCTGAAAATCTCTGAGCGCTTGTACCTGCACACAAATACTGCTAGAAATTTGTTTGAAGTGTTGTCAGCAGTACTTCGCTCATGGGACTTTCGGAACTGGGAGCGCGCGAAGCATGCCGATGAAATCGATAATTTCCCTTGCATAACGGCGTTCTATGGAGTGGGGCAACATTCGATGCACGTAACATTCAGCCACTGGCGGCAGCCCAACTGCCGCATTTCCGGTCACTGACGCTTGAGGCTTGAAGCGTCTATTGAATCATGGACTAATCTCTCAACAGAAATTCCCATGCCAGAGCGAAAATATAACGTGCAGATGACAAAAATTCCCAAAAAGTGTTGGAAAACACGAAACATCGACTAGTGTACGCAATGCACTATCGGCTAGTGTACGCAATGCACTATCGACTAGTGTACGCAATGCACTGTTTATAAGTTTATCACTTGTGCATTGCAAGAAGTAAAACCGTAAATTTTCTGGTTGGATGTGCATTTGCTTAAGTTCTTGGACGGTATCTTTGAACAGTACTAAGTTCTAACGACAACCTGCAGATCCTTTACTTTATCAGCTATTGATTGCCTTGCAGGTACAACCGTATATCGAGTTCAGTGTTAAACCAACCGAAGTTGCCGAATTGAATCCGTTGCGTTATGTTTGATTTTCATTACTAGCACGAGAATTATAATCGAGAACCTATGGTGTAGGTGTGTTCGCTTTGCGGAGTCCCCAGGTTTTTGAAACCCTTTTAGTCTGGAAGATATCCCAGTATCCTGCATGAAACACGTGTTGTCTTTGCGTGATTCCCTCGCCAAGGCCCTCCCGGTGTCATTCACATCCAAGCTGTCTTCCTTCGTCGGTCTGAAAATGGCTTCTCTGGAAACGCTGAATTTTGATAATCTGGCACTGCGAAGCCTGCCTATTGATCCTGTGAGTGACAACTTTACCCGACAAGTTCCCGGCGCTTGCTTTTCGCGTATTCCCCCAACTCCCGTCAAGAACCCCAAAGTCGTCGCTTATTCCAGTCAGGCATTGGTCTTGGTCGATTTGCCTGAAGAAGAATGTCGAAGGGGTGATTTTGCCAAGTATTTTTCGGGGAATGTTCTACCGAGAGGAGCGGAATCCGCTGCGCATTGCTACTGTGGACATCAGTTTGGATATTTCTCGGGACAACTTGGAGATGGTGCGGCAATGTAAGTTTTGGTTTCTTTGAAATACTCGATCAGTTTAATTTTTTAGTAAAATTAAGGAACGTAGCTTTCAACGAGGTGGTAATTTTTTTGGATAGTTGTACAGAGTACTGAAATTATAGCATTTTTTGCACTTTTTCCGCAGTGATAATACGCTTTTATTCTTGAATCTTGTGATCAATGTTTAAATAGTCGCATTGGCAGAAATGAAGACTTATGAACTCATGTCAGCTTCCGCAGTTGGAAAACTTTTCTTCACCAAAAAGTGTTGATTCGCCTTCGTATATTTGTGCACGACTAGTCAAACAAACGAGGAATTTAATAAAAATTCTGATTTATTGTTCCTTTTCAGGTATTTAGGAGAAGTGGTGAACCAGAAAGGCGAGCGATGGGAATTACAACTAAAAGGTGCTGGCAAAACGCCCTACAGTCGATCAGCCGATGGGCGGAAAGTTTTGAGATCGAGCATTCGAGAGTTCCTGTGCAGCGAAGTAAGTTTTGGTTGTACGGAAAAATTTTAATAAACCTACATATTTTCTTGCGCATGCAACAGCATGTCTCTTCACAGCGTTGTTTTGCAACCATAAGCAACGTGCAGACGAAATTTCACTGCGTACAGCAATCGATAAATAAACTAATATTCCACCAACGGAACTTTTGAAGATCAGTTTGAGATTTGTACAGCTAATGGATGCACTTGATTGATCAGTTTAGTGTTCTTCTGCAGGTGATGCACAACCTTGGTGTTCCCACAACACGATCCGGAAGCTGCGTAACGTCCGATTCTTACGTCACGCGGGATATTTTCTACACCGGAAACAACATTCAAGAACGATGTACCATCATTTCCCGTATTGCTCCGACCTTCATCCGATTTGGATCGTTTGAAATATTCAAAGGAACAGACCGAGAAACGGGCCGGAAAGGGCCCAGCAACAGCCGGATGGATCTTTTGCCCCAATTAGCGAACTATGTCGTTTCCACTTTTTATCCTCAAGTAAGATTTGTAATCGAAAGTTTGTAATAATAAATGGATAAGTACTTAATTCTATCGCTTTCGATGTTTTTCTCACGCTTATACAGTAATTTTAACTGCCAATTTTAACTTTTTTATTATTAAATAAAATAAAATTAAATAAAATTAAAAATCAAATTAAATTATATTATATTAAAGAAATAATTCAAACAAGAGAAATGCTTTACTTGCTGTCGCAGCTGTTAGATCGCTACTGCTTTTTCCAGATATGGGAGCAGTATAATTCTGATCCTGAAACAATGTATTTGGAGTTCTTCCGGGAGGTTTGTCTCCGCACAGCCCGCATGGTGGCCCGGTGGCAGTGTGTGGGCTTCTGTCATGGAGTGTTGAATACGGATAATATGTCCATCGTGGGGGTGACCATCGACTACGGTCCATATGGGTTCTTGGATCGTTATGATCCGGATTTTATCTGCAATTCATCGGATGATGGAGGGCGTTACGCGTACAATAAACAGCCGGAAATTTGTCGGTGGAACTGTGGGAAACTGGCTGAGGCGCTCCAGCCGCTTTTACCATTTAGCAAATCTGCACCGGTACTGAAAGAATATGATCAGGAATTCGAACGGGAGTACTGGAGTATTATGAGGAGGAAATTTGGGTTGATGCGCGATATTCCCGGTGACAGGTATTTTACGACTGTATATGATAGTTTGCGATATTCCCTTAGTTTGGAATTTTCATTGCGGGTTTACTTCAGATAGTTATTATGAGTAATACGTTTTCCTGAATCAGCTTTTTTCTGCCGATATGTCATTTTTGTAGTAATCTTCTGACTGTTTTTCGAATTTCTGAACGCTTTAGTGTTACTTTCCGTTGGTTAACTTTTTCTTTTGTAAATTACCAAAATTTTACGATTTTCTTGGTGCGGTTTGTCGCGTTATTTTCATTGAAAAGGAGGTACTGGTGACAAATTGCTGGGTACTCCCTTTTTTAAAGATGCGGTATGAGTTTCGCAAGATGTAGTTATTGTGGTTCAAAATCTGTCTTTCTGATAGCGAACTGATGAAAAGCTTCCTGGATACAATGTACAAAACTGGAGCGGATTTCACCAATTCCTTCCGCACCCTCAGCAAACTGAAATCCGCCTCTGACACTCCCGCCGTTCTGAACTACCTTCAAGATCAGTGCTGTTCGGCGGCAGAGTATAAAAAAGCTTTCTCTCCGCACATGGACCCTGCGCAGTTGCAGATGCTACTCATGCTGCAGTCTTCCAATCCGGAGCTCTTGTCCATGCTGGGGAAGAAAGCTGACGCATTGCAACGGGAGATGGAGATGATGCAGAAAGCAGAGGAACTGAAAGGCCTGACATCGGACAAGAAGAAAGCGAACGATCGAGCGTTGTGGATGCAGTGGTTGGAGAAGTACAGTGCTAGAGTGTCACAGGAAGAGGATGAGAAGAGAGTTGAGATCATGGATGGAACCAATCCCAGGATAGTTTTGAGGAATTTTATCGCCCAAGGGGCCATTACTGCCGCGGAGAAGGGAGATTATTCCGAAGTTCGAAGAGTGTTACGAGCGTTCCAGGTTCGTGAATCACGCAGTCACCAGTAGGCAGGATTATGTTTATATTGAATATGTATAGAATACTTCTGATTTAATTTTACATTATGCTAGTTAGTCTTACATTGTTAGGTCCCTGTTTTATGCATCAGCAAAAGTAAGTGATTTATTAAATAAATCATACGTAAATACTTGAAATATACGTAAACAGCTGAGAATCAGAAGTCGTTTCGAAATAAACAAACTATGTACCACAGTTAAAGTGGAAAGATATAAAATTTTTGTATTTATTTGTATATATTTGTATTTGTGTTTGTATATATATATATATATTGTATTGTATATATATATTGTATTGTATTGTATATATATTGTATTGTATATATATATGTTTGTATTTGTATATTAGTATAATTTTTTTATTTTTTTGTAGTTTGTTTATTTCGAAACATCTTCTGATTCTCAGGTGTTTACGTATATTCCAGCCTATGATTTACCTTTCTAAGCATTTGTTTACCGTGCCTAGTGTCTACCAGGTTCTGTTACGGCATAATACCATAGTTTGTCGTTACTGACTAATACTTAAACTTGCGCAGTTCTTGATTTCCGTTTGTTTCACAGGATCCTTTTGACGACACGATTCGGTACTCGGACCTGACCGCCTTTGATGAAGCGGTAGAAGGCTCGGAAGCTAATGTGGTCAACGTAGACGATGATGCGAAAAGTGATAACCCGTCTTGTTCGCGGCCGCCGAAGAAATGCAAGATTGAATATGATGCACGACCACCGGAAGAATCAGTCATTCGCGTTTCCTGATCTTCGTAGACACTGGGACGAAAACTGGTCGTTACAACGGCATTGTGGAGTTCACCGACGGAGGAATGAAACAGTGCACTATGATGACGCTGTCCTAAAGCCGAAGAGGTCGGACACCCGTCGGATGGTTGGAATGGCCAGTTAATTCAACCGTGATTTGTGATACCCGTTAACTGAATAAATAGACTTATGGAAAGAAAGGTTTTCTGTGTTGTGTCTTGATTCATGTAATTAATTATGGTTCAGGTTGCTTATTATGATTTTTAATAAAATAGACGTTGACTCTACGAAACCGTGATGCAATCACGAAAGGAAACTCGCACTTCAAATTTTGCAGCTTTTCTACAGTTCTGTTTGTGCAAATCGAATCATATACAAACGGAGGAAACTTAAAAGGGTATTTCAGAAAGCATGACATTTTCATCGGTCATTTCGTCACGTATCACACTAGGTTTGGGTTGGTCAAAAGTCTGCGTTCGCTCCCGGAGCCTTTGTGCTTCCTGTTCCTCCTGATGTTGTTGTTGCAGCTGTGCCTCCTGTTGCTGTTGTTTTCGTTTCAGATCAAGTAACTTCTTCCGGTTGTCGGTGATCTTCCTATCCGCACTTATTGCACCTGTTTCTTGGTTGGATTTCTTCGCTGCTGTGGATTTAACGCTTTTTGCGGCTGCTACCTGGTAGACTGGAGGTTCCGGAAATGCTTTCGGGAAGGCACCGAGGATCTGAACAGTCCTGGCGAAGATGTGCTTGTTGTGGAGTTTGGCTGGCCAGTCGACTTTTCCGGCCGCAGTTTCATCCTTGTCCTTAGTTTCCTGTGAAAAGTGTACAGTAATAGCAGTTCTGATCAATTCTGAGAGTAGCGTCAATGCAAAACATGAACATAAAGGTCACTATATAGTTTCTGGACTCCAGAAGATGAGTCCAGCTAATCGTATGTACATACAACACAAGTAAGTACCTGGTCAAACTGAACTCCGGAATCGATGTCCTGAACCACATTTTGTGACTGCCGCGACGCTAACTCCTGTTTCAATGCAGCTAAGCGTGCTTTAAGGAAGCTGAGCTTATCGTCCACAGACACCGACCGAGGGTACCTCCTATGGGCAGGAGATTTGTGGACTGAATGCACATGTTGTTTCTTCGTGTGGGCTGCTGTCTTGACATGCTTGTTGTCTTCCCTTTCGCCGTAATCAAATCTGGGAGAAAAGCGAAAATTCAACGGCAGACTATGAGATAAACCAATCAGGCTGAGCGCGGTCAGGACAGCCAAGTTTTGCCCACTGATTTTGAACGGTTTCATGATGTGGAAGGCGTAACATATTCATCGTGCTATAGCACATAATATTATTTTGTAAAATTCCAATTCTTGGAAAGCGTGCAATCAACACGTGAGACGTACCATCCATGTAAAAGAAAACATGTAGAGTATTGGTTTTAAGAAACTTTCGGTTATATATTACCATAGCAATAATTACGAACTTGTTACTTGTGAATCGAAACGGTTGACGCAGTTTCCATCACAAAATTGTCCTGCTGGATCTTTGGGGTAATAATCATGTCAGTTGAAAATTTCCGGCATTTATTTTCGTATAAAAGGTGCGCGTAATACAAAAACTAACAATTATAAAAGTCATAAAAGTTCTTTGGCAATCCGTGCATAACAGACAGCTACATACGAATAGACATTTTCCATAACTGCATTAACCGTAATAATTTCCGGTCTGCCCACTAGGGGGAGCTGGACTACCACCACCGGGTGTCGGAGGCGGTGTCCCGTTTGGTGGAGGTGTCGGAGGTGGCGTCCCGTTTGCCGGCGACCCTGGAGTACCGTTCACCGGTGTAACAGGTGGAGTTCCATTAGGTGGAGGAGCAGATGTTGTGTTCTGTCCACATCCAGGCCCTCCTCCGGGCACCATTCCACCCGGAGGCATCCCTCCGGGTCCTCCGGGTCCCATCCCTCCAGGTCCCATTCCGCCTTGCGGTGGCGGTCCCATGCCACCGGGACCACCAGTCCCATTTGGTGGCATACCCCCACATCCGGGTCCTCCACCCATAGTGTTCCCATTGTCGACGCCCCCGTTGGCTGTCCATGTTGAATGGGCACTGGCCTGACTAGTTTGATCGGCCGTCAAGTCAATACCCAAAGTGATCCAGCCCAATAATCCATCTTGGAGATTATTCGTTAGCTGGACATAACGCATGACGGGATCGTCGGCCGTGGCCGATGACCCCTGGAAAATGCCGTCGTTGGCGTTTTGAGTTTGTTGAACGGTGTTTTGGCTGTAAGGCGGTAAGGCTTCGACTTTGCTGATTAGGGATTGGTCAAAGAAGACCTGACCAATGTGGGGAATGGTGCCGCTTGAGTAGGTGTTGTTGGGCAGTACAGCGCCGTTCATGTGGACCATGGTGTGGATATGGTTCGTACGGCCGGCATAGTGACCAGGGAATAAGGTGATGAACTGGGCTACTCCGTCGCTGTTTGTTGGTTGTAATCCGCGGTTGAATGTCGAATTCTGCAATACAGCGACTGAAGTACTGTTTCTCTGCAGCATATAGCTTGAATTTTTCGAACAATAAGACTATAATTATATGTACAGGCTACAGGTATTGGCCACAGTCCGGCTTACACATGTGGGTAGATGCTAAATTCATTCACAATTTTGAACGAATTCTATAATTACCTACCAAAATCCCATTTCCACTAGAATCGCCATTTCCATCGGCTACCACTCCCGCGTAAACTCCTGTTGAATTGCAGTGCCAGATGTCCAGATAAACGTAGGGAACGGCTTTGCAGGTCTTAACGTCAATAACTTGAATATCCAGATAAACAGTCACACCCCCTTGCCCCTCACGTATGTCCTTACGAATGAGCTCTCCACTAACCCAATAAGGACCAACTGTTGCTTCCGGTGTTAGTGTGCAGGATACATTGCTGCCAAATGGATTACTGTTCTGGTTCAAACCGGTTTGGCTCGATTGATGATTGGTCGCCAGAGCGGTGGCGGTATCTCTTACCATGCGACCTTAAACAAGCAAAATTTGCTGCACCAAAATAATAACTTTTGCGAGCGGTTTCATGAGCATTTGATACCTGTTTTCAGTTGGCGTTCGGCCCGAAGAGTTTCCAGCATTTGTTGGCGACGATCGACTGCTCTCTTCTGGAGAGATCGCGAATGTGATTCATCGAGGCAACTGGACACAGACCTTCTTGAGCGCAGGCGAAACTCCTTTATCGCTGCGGCCGAACTCTCGTCTGGCTCTGGATGGGCATTCAAGAAACCGGCTATCGTCAGCAATAAGAGGAACTGTATACAGTTCGAAAACAACCCCATGGTTAGAACGTGAGCAACCTGTTGTGGCAGTCACACTTTACGAAGTAATATCATACTCTGCAACTGAAAACACAGATTTATATTTATTTCAGGCTGCAAATACACCAGGTTATTGGTAAGATGCAAGTCACAACTGGCCGATTTGTTTTGTAGCCCAGCGATGGTGTCTTGCATAAAAGTCGGTCAATTTACGCAACCGAAGCTGCGTTGGCTTCTCGCACGGTTTTTTCTGCTCCTAATTATTCTCAGCTTTATTTGTACATTGTTCACCAAATCTGAATGTCTGGCCATAATGCAGAGATGCGCATAATATGGTACATACCGTAATGCCATTATACTGACGGTGTATTATGGAATGCGCAAGAAAGGCTTGGAGCTCCGAAACAAACTAACAACAAAGAGGCTATTGCGCTCGTTACATGAGACATGCTTGCGTGTAGATGCTTTTGAATTATTACAGCATTCTCTAGGTACCATGCGAGCAATTGTATTGCGGCCGCGCTATATGCCTTGGACAGATTGCTAATAAGTATTACTTAATAACATATATAACTGCAGCACTGCTGCACTTCGAAATACATTCTTCGTATTCGCTGAATTCTGTACCTGGATACATACAGTGTCAGTACAGCATAACCAGCTGTAATAATTTTGCGGTAAATTTAAAAAAAATTACACCAACATTTTGACACCAACAGAAAGCTGGATACAGTCGTGCAGCGGTACATGTTTGAAATTTTATTTCGAATGTTGTTGAGAGTCCATTTCCGGCGTATCATAAAAATATGAGAAATCCGACCTCAATTGCACATGTAACGGTCAGCCAAAGACTTCGCAAATGATTTAGGTGTACCAAAGAACCCGAACCGGTTAGGGTGGTGTTTGTCGGCAGCATCGTAGTGAGGTCACCTTTTCCGGAGCCTGCAACAAGGTTTTC
Source organism: Paramacrobiotus richtersi (assembly GCA_034698045.1). Taxonomy (NCBI): domain Eukaryota; kingdom Metazoa; phylum Tardigrada; class Eutardigrada; order Parachela; family Macrobiotidae; genus Paramacrobiotus; species Paramacrobiotus richtersi. The sequence continues at coordinate 11,283 of JAQGAU010003712.1, forward strand.
TTTTGGGGCCACACCGGCAAGCAACAGGCGAGCTTGGGCTGGATCGATGTTTCCATATGTCGGGCCGTAACTCTGAGGACTGTTGCATTCCCCGGTCTCGCATATGCAAACGGTACTGTCTAGATTGGTTTTACAACCGGTTTCATCGCCCGCTTTCAGGTCGTAGCAGGCGCGTTGTGTCAGTTGACCTGTCGAAATCGTAACAAATTTTAAACGCTTGATTCTGATTAATTACGCATATCTAACCAATATGGTGAGTTCTTTCTTGTTAAACCTTTGCTATCGTTTTCACTGAATTACAGCACGACAGTATACAAAATTAATGCTAGTAATACAATTACCAGCAGAATACGATACGGTACAGCCTGGATGGGTACCCAAGCATGAGCGAACCAAAACTGCTGGATCGCCGCCAATCAGGCATTCAGTGGCAGTGCCTGAGCATTCATAACACTGGAAGCCACTGGACTCTGCAAGAGGAACATTTTATAGATGTATTCATTTTACAGCAATTTCCTGCGCATAGGTATTTTGACAGTAATCTTGTCATAATGGGATTGCATGTCTGAATCATGAAAGATAAAAAAATGCTCCCGAATAAATGAGAATTAAATGCCGAAGCATTACCATAAACACTGCAGACAAGAATGATGAACGCAGTCAGTGGAGCGTACATTGCCGATGTGATGCTATTTAACATGATTCTGGAATATCACCGGGTTTCAGTTGACAGTAAGCAAAAATGATATTGGAGTACCACTTTCAAAAGATAGATTTTTTTATTTAGCCAATGATTCACGCCGCATTACGCAATACTGCTTTGTGTTTATAATTGCGTTGATACGTGCACGTGCCGTGTACCGCGATATACGGCAAAATCGTGCTGGCAAATTGGGAGCAGAAATCGAACCGTTCCAGAGATTCTTTGCGCATGTTTCCATAGTGCCGCCATTGTGCACCCGTCATGTCGTACGGGCAAAGCCGAAAACAAATTTTCTTTCCGTAAATGGAATTATTTTTTCAACTCGTAACGAGGCTGTAATTTTGTCCGCCGCGTAAGAACGAAAGTTTCGACTAACAAGTAAAGTCCAAACGTGCCTAAATCAAAACTATAATTATAGTATAAATTTTTATTTGGAAAATGCCGAAGGGTTCCGCTACAAAACAGAGCGTATCGACAAACAAAATTCGTACACTTCTATTATGCAGCACATTTGACTGTATCATTAATTGTATTGTATTTTAATATGATTCTGTTCATTCAGAATGTACAGCAAGGCTTTATCATACTCATACATGCTTTTCTCAGTAGTAAATTCAACAAGGTCTTACTACCGGTAAACTAAAAAATATACAGAGAAAGTTCTTCGCAAACAAAAAAATTATTTATATTAATAATATTATGTAGAAATAATGCTGGAAAAAT
>JAQGAU010003713.1:0-12705 GCA_034698045.1 Paramacrobiotus richtersi
TGCAATGGGACCACTCCGATGGGGATGGGCCATACATGAGCGGCACCATTCCGGGTCCAGGTAAGTATGAGTTGCTGTAATTCGAAGCGGACGTACCATTATTCGTGAATGTATTCATGCGGTGCCGTAGCGCGCATTCTACAAGTCATGATTCTGCGCCGACTACCACAGATTCATCAACAAGTAAGCGACTATAGTCTTTAACAAATTATGCAAAATATAATCAAAGACAAAAAACCTTGAAAAAGTTTAAACACGGTTATGTAATTCGGTTTTGAAAATTTGTTGTTGAATGGACCATTGCATGCAGGATTAATGACCGAAATTGTTATCACCGTAATTGCCACTGTATGGCGGTTCGCCCGGCAGGTAGCATCTTAAGAATTGCGACGTAATTGCCTGGGTCAGACGCTGGTCCATCTCGTCCCATAAACAGCTTTGAATTAATAATTCATATGTTTAACCATATCACATTGAATAAAGAAATTATTAGTTAAATATAGCATTTACAGCTAAATCATCTGCACGTAACCTTCGCTATGCCGCATAATATGATAATACATCGTAACATGATAAATCGTAGTGAAGCGGCTCCATATCACGAGAAAAGCAATCCCTGGCTTTGATTTGAACAAGTACAATTAACAAGACATTTACAGGAAAACTGTCAGGAATTTTTTGAATTCATTGTAAACGTCATAATATTATTTTGTCGTGCTGGTCATGTCATGAGTCTCTTCAGTTTTACATATTATTAATTTACAAGCAATTCAACACATCGCGAATTTCACACCGGCAAGCACTCGATTATCAGTTCATAACCAAATGGTTTTCAGTATCATTTCCGGATTTTTCCAAGATTTCCTCGGCGTACTCATCAACCAGGAATCTCCATCAACCGTTTTATTAGAACACAAACAAATCCACCCGCAAGTGTTCACTGTACAATAAATTAAGATAAAAACATCCTCTACTAAATCGGGACATTCAGCATTTGTCAAGACAAGTCAAAAACCGGAATAAAATCGGAAATATTATGATTAACAACAACACAAATCAGCTCATCGTCCAACCCGCTGTTCGACCCGCGCGTAACGGTGCAGCGCCCAGCGCAGCTCATCGAAAGACACGGCTTCCCGCCGCGGAGAATATCTAAGCAAAACCAACGACAAAATTAATTGTAAAAAAAACTATCATCTGTAGAAGTACACTTTTTGTTGAAGCTTCCAAACGGGCAATATCAGGTTGTTAATTGACTGTTTAATGTTTTTATTTTTTATTACTATTTTTTTATTAATTTTATCATTTTTCATCATTTTTAATTATTTATTATTTTTATTTTTAATTATGAAAACTTTACCTTGCAATTAACTGAGAGAAAACACGTTAAATATTCGTTTCGGGAGAAAAGCTTCATTTTAAATTTTGTAACATCCGCTCCAAACAACCTTTTCTACCAGTTTTCTATTCCGCTGCTTAAATGTTCAATTTTAACTATTGTAATTTTAAATGAAGAGAATATCCGTTTTTCACATTCTAACATAGTAATATCCGAACAAAAAAACATTTAATACCCGTGTTTATTTACAAACTGGACAATCTAAGAAAATCCAGTATACAGTTTAGTTAGATAAAATCCAAGATTATTCCCGATAATTTGTGAAACCTTGATTCTTAAAATTTTATAAAACATGGCAATGAAAACGATAATTCAAAATGATTTTAATTTTAGACATTTAAATTTCCATTTGATCAACAATATCAATTCCTACAGTGTCAAATCTCGATGGTCCCACAAAAAAGAAACAATACGCCATTACAATGGTAAAAAATAAAATGAACAGAATAAGTATGTAACGTACATAATTTCACTGAGGCGAACGTGCCACGGTAAATATCCGGCCAGACTGTTAATACGGCCAATCTGCAATATCAAATCAGGATCCGGAAAGGGCTGTTTCTCTGCAACATATTACCATTCTTACAGACAACTGGACAAAAAGAAAACAAGTAAATAACTGAGTCAAAGAAACAGTCGTCACACAACCTGAACAAGTGACAGTGCACTCAGAGGAAATAATTATTACTATTTATTATATCATAACAACAAACTTCACAAAATCACTAAAAAAACCCTGAGCAAACAAATTTCTGAATACAGTTTTTGAAAATTCATTTTCGCTGGTAGTCTGTCTGAAGTATTGCCAAACTATCAGTTAAAGTAATAAAGATAATATGCATACAAAAGATTTCCGAGAAGGAAGCACCAACAACTGCAAAAGTCATCGAAAAATATTTTAACAACTTTTACGATTTGTACCTGAAATGTATGCTTGCAGCACGTTCTGATCAATATCATTGACCGATATCCTTCCCTCCACAGCATCCCGACATATATCCTCGGCACATTTGGCAATATTCGATTTCCCATCGGATTCCGATAGGAATATCACATTTACGCCTTGAAAACAAATAAACCGTACTGTAAGTATACAATAACGAAAAACAAACGGTAAAACTCACAAATCCTTTACCAAACTATAGAATATCATTTAAACAAATATTGTATAAATTTTCACAGATTTTAGAACATTTTCCAGAGATGACTATCCTCTAATAGCTCAAACTTTCTCGAAAAAAGAGGACCAAAGTGACGGTGGAACTTCCACGTCATCAAACCAAACTTTCCCAACACCACCGAATAATCAATGCTTTCCACACTCACCATTCATCCTGACAATATTTCCATCATTACTCAACGTTTTGTGCAGTCCATCTATCCGAAATCCGTTCCCACCATGGGAAACCCTCTCGGGGACCTCCGCCAGCAGTCCCCCTCGCACTTCCCGCATGCGATGCAACCAGACCCCTACGCAACCACAATCTCTCTCACCATCACTCTTCACATCATTTCTAACGCAAACAAGTACCATTGGCATCATAAACACTGACGTACGACACCCCAAAGGCACCGGACCACGTGACGAGCTCCACGAGGTTCTCCACGGAGAACTCGGCCGCCTGCTCGGAGAAGACGATGCCCAGATGCACCGGGACTTTGGACAAGAAGGGCTGATCACTTTTCGCAATGGCGTCGTAGTGGTGCGGGTGAATAACGCGGTAGGAGAAGCGCCAACGTGAAAAGCATGATGCAAGGTATGTGAAGAGGGAGATCAGCAGATGGAGTATGTGCCACAGGAGAAGGAGGACGGCGGTGCGGAGGGGAGTGAAAATACCCATGGAAAGGCGGAAATAATACGCAGTTTTCAACATAACATACTATGCAGTCGAAAGTTAAACAGGAAAAGAGGCAAGCTCTTTGATCACATAATTGATAACTTACAGACGTTAACAGTTAGAAGTTAGAAGCGACCAATTATTTCAAATTAAAATCAGTCAAATTTCGTCCCAGCTGACAGTACTTATTGAATGCTTAGATGTTAATCCCAACAAAACTGCTTTTGGAATTCCAGTGCCCTCGAACGAAACACAAACATTCGGTGGTATAGGCTCATATAGCTGCCGCCCATGGCTGCACCTCCGTAAAGATAAATGGAGCTGTTGAACGAAAACTATTTACTTCCGAGTGGTATTCACATTACTGCCGAGTCATAATTTGCAGATTTGGGTAATTTGTCGGGAAACGGGGAAAGTGAAAATTTCGCGACAACTTTACTTCCATTTCATTTCTTTAGAGTGCCAGATTTCTTCTAATAGGATAATTATCGTTTCTGGTAGGTTTATTGAATTTTCGTGAGAGATTATTGGCAATTTCAGTGTTAACATGTCGGAATCGGAATCGGCAACAAAAACAAACACGAAAGACTGGCATTCTCGTAACATTGGCGAACGAGCTCGTTATTTGCTCGATCATCCCGATGAGGAGATCCCCAGCGACCTGTCATTTCTGGTCGGAGATGGAGAGAAAGAACCGCGGAAGATCTTCAAGTGCCATAAGTAAGTGCGCAGACTAATTTTCAAACAAGCGTCGATATACTGTAGATTATCGTCATCTTGCATTTTCCCGGTTTGTTAATGTTATTCTGTCTCGTTCTCAAAGGTTCCTTTTGGCGATGATGAGTTCCATGTTTCAAGCAATGTTCTACGGCACTTTTCCCCAGACGGACGACATCATCCCGATTCCCGACGTTACTCCAACAGCGTTTCAGCACATGCTCCGGTAGGTTTACCGTTAACTCTCGTACATCCGTTATTTCGCATCTTCCAGTGAAATTCAGTCTGTACCCGCTAACAATAAATATCACTGCAAATTTGACCATTGTCTGTTTGTACTTGCAGCTTCGCGTGTGGAGAGAACGGTGAACTGCAGTTCTCATGCCTGGAAGACGCACTGGACACACTGTACTGCGCCAAGAAATACCTCATCGAAGAACTGGAGCTCTTTTGTCGGGATTATCTCCAGATGCGTATTGCTTCGGTGGCATCCAAAAGGAATATCTCCTCGGTTATCCAAAGGGTAAGTGCTGCCACTTGTCGTAAATGATGTCGATAAGGTTATGACACTTGAAAAACGCAGCCTGGATGGCATACGTACGAGTCGTTGCCTTAATTAAGTAGAATGCGGTGATTTTCTGATTATTGTTACCTGGCGGCTGGCGATATGGATAGAAGTTCAATTCTGCAGGCGCCCCAGATGGACGAAGAAGGTCTGGCCGCTCTGGCACTGTCCTCGATGTCGTTTTCCGCTGATGCAGCAATAGAAGACGACGGGTTTCTGTGCCTTTCTTTTGATTGCCTGAAGAGAATCGTGGACTACCCCCATCTGAACGCAAAAGAAGCCGCTATCTACCAGGGTGTTTGCCGGTAAGAAACTTGCCCGCCCAGTTGCACTTGTATAATACAGCGCCTAAACATTCCTCTGCAGGTGGGTGGAGCATAACGTGGGGTTTGTGAGGGGAAACGCCTTGCGAGATGCGTTTGGTTCGTTGCTGCACTCGATTCGCTTTCCTCTCTTCAGCGCTACTGAGCTAGCCGATGGACCTATAGCGGTGCGCTTGCAGTGCTTATGGGGCCCAATTAATCAGACCATGACTTGCTGCTTTTCCTCATTCTAGGACGGCGTATTGACTGGCGATGAAGTCACCAATATCGTGCAGTTCCTTTTCGCCAGAGTCAAACCTGCCGTCCCATTTCTTACAACGCCACGCATTACCCTGCCGGGCCCCGTGCTATGGCTGTTCCGGTTGGTAAATGCGCCAGCCAGCGCTGGAGTTGAGGTATGCTATAGAAACATGCCGTGGATCCATGCGCGTCCGGATTTGGCGCCCGAATCCTGCATGTTTCTGCAACGGTTGATTACTGGCAAATTCCACATCCGCATTGCTTCATACGACAACGAATACTCCGACGAGACCTGTTCATTCCCTGCGGCCATTCAGGAAGAGCGCAATGTCTTGTCGCACTCCATCAAGAATGCCTGTTGGTTTGAATGGGACGTCGATGGCGACACCGTGTGTAATGTTCGGATTGGGGTTAATAGCAAGTCTCGGGGTTATCGGAGTGCCGTCTTCGGATTTGTTTGGCATCTTAATTTTGGTACAAAGCAGCGCACCCCATTTGACTCGTGGGAAGACCATCGCATTCGTGGCGTTGCCGACTTCAAGCTTTCAGAACCCATGTAGCCGCATTTTACATTATCGCTGTTAGATGTGGGCACACCGTCACTTTTGGTTGACAGTCATACTGGTTTGAAAGAGCGTTCGTTTGACTCTTTGTGTACGATAGCGATGATGTCTTTAGAATTGGTCCATTTGCTGTAGGCGCCCTTCCGGTTAAAAAAATTTTGTCATCGAATTTGGTTGCTTTCGTTTTGTTGCGATAACCGGATCAATAATGACGCATATCTATTCTGTACATGCTATCATTCCGGGCCAAGTGCATGAATTAGATATTCATTTAATTAGCATATGTGTTGCTGATTTGGTGGTTGTGCATTGCCATTTTATGACACTTCTGGTAGTCCATGGTTTATAGACGATGGTCAGTCGGTTTATGGCCGTTGGTCATTTGTGTTGCTTTATTGTCTTGGTTGATCGTGAGCTGGCTCAGCGGGAGATTCCTTAACAATTAGTCCATGGATGCTCATTGGATCACTAGCCATTAATGTGCATGAATCCCTCCTTGTTGGGATGTTTTCATATTGTTATGAATATTAACTATGCATGTATAAGGACGAGACTTTGTGTACTCGTACAGAGTGACACAAAGATTCTCTACTGTTGCGACCTTTAATAACACACTGCGTTTCCTGAGATAGTGCTTCGTACATGAGATTGGAAGAACACACCGTCACAAATTATGGCACATCACAAAAACAGCTTGTGAAAGCCTCAGCCGCCGGTTAATTCCGCTGTTCCACCTTGTTCGACTTGACGTACATGCTGCATATTTGCTTTCATTTTACACCTTTTCCCACCACAAAATTCATGTATAGAGCGACACAAAAATTGTCCATGGTTGCGACTTACGACATTTATTAACACACTGCACTTCCTGAGATATGACATGAGATTCGAAAAACACACCGGCACAAGTTATGGTACACCACACAAACAGCCAACCCCATCCTCCACAATAAAACATCTGCTTAAACCTTTTCACCGGGAAGACACGACTATCCAACCAAACGTCCAGAAGAAGAGAAAAGACAAATATCCCGCACCACAGCAAAACGATAATCAAACCCAACTCCGATTCAACAATTTCATCAAAACTGATTCAAAATGATGAAAACTTCATTCCTCCTCATCACTCCATTCAAAATCCGTATCCACCGAGGCCAACTCGCTAAAATCCACATACGGATCAATATATTCCCACGTTTCCTGGTCGATATCCCCGGGGCGGAGACTGGGCGGTGGATTACTATCAGCATCCGTGTCGACGGTCTCCGTCAGCTGTTCCGACGCGGAGCGGCGCAATCCGGGATTGAGGACCCCGGAGGAGGGGAAACCGAGATCGCTGTGGTTACGGGCCGGCGGCGTGCCCGGCTGCATGTCGTTGCGGTTCAGCCCAAAGTTCCGGATGAGGAGGGTCATCTCCTCCCGCCGGAAGTAGTCCTTGCCGGCGGCGTAGGCGGCCGCGTGTTTGCTGCACACCTGTTGCGGAGAAGAATCAGTTAAAGTTATTCAAATTACAGCATGCGCAGTATTATTTCACTTCTATTTGCAGGCAGGTTGTACTATCATACTTTTACTGGATTTTTTTTCTTTTTCTTACTTTCATGTTAAATTTTTTTTATTCTATTTATCTTTACTTCGAATTTTATAACGTCATCCTAATGTTCGATCTTTTCTGCTCTAGACTTCAAAAACTGTTTTGCTTGTCAAGGACTTTTTATTTCGTTTTTGTAATAATAAAGATATTTTTTTGAGTTCCAAAAAACGATAATGTGAGATAAACCACTGCCAAATAAAAAGAAAGTTTCTAACCTAGAATTTTTGTTTCGAAAGGTAATCAATCACTAATCTGAAGGATGGATTCATGCCACTGCACTACGATTCAACGCAACTACCGTAACCACCTGCACCGATTAATTTGCAGAACAACCAGTCGCATGATGTCTCACACACGATTTTTACACAATCCTTTTATACATTTAGGCATTTTCCGTATGTACATCGCTTTTCCATTTAAAATGTGACAAATGCGACATACAACAACGAGACCATGTTGAAAAATGGAAAGTGTATCAGTTTCAATCGTCTCCCTAACTTACTTCTTCCAGGACGGCCTGAGCGACATCATGCAGTGATTTATCCGAGCACAGTTGTGTAGCGATCATCTTGGCGATATCCTGCTCAATCGTATCGGATCCCGTGCATTCAAACCAGGAACTATCGGAAAAACGACAAATTTCGTTGACAGTTCGAACCAAAATGCATCAACCACATTCGAAGCCAGGAAAACTGTTCGTGCATACTTGTATAATCCGCTCGACATCAGGTAGATAAATCCGCGAAAATTAGGATTAATCGGCAGTCCACCGAGGATTTCTGGATCGCAAATTATGGGCGAAGTGACGGCTGGCCTGAAAAATATATAACAAATACCTACATCACTTTATTCATTGTTTAAACCGTAAATTTTAGGAAATTACCTTATTTTACTACTTTTTTGCGTCTGCATTTAGTTTTTCTCATTAACATATATTTTTTCATTTTATTTGCTTCAACTGATTTCGTGATTTCCCCCCATTTGTCTTTCAAGATTTTACTTTATTTATTTTTATTTTATTTCGATTTTCAGTGTTCGATCTGTTCATTTCTTTTCACTGAAGGAAAAAACGAGAATAAATGCGCATTTTGCTGTACATACCTGAGAATATCAAAGGTTTGGTACTGTTTCTTGAGGGCATAATTGCCAATGCAGCGCGTCAATTTGAGGGACTGTTTGTGCTTCAGTTCATTGACATTTAGCCGGAGCAGCGACAGCCGCAGTGCTTCATCGTCGCTATCAATGTTGTGCTGAATTCCCACGGCGCGGGCGGTTAATTCTCCCGTCGGCGTTAGATAGCATAAAACAGGCACACTATCCCCTACAAACACGCAACCCAAATGGAACTGAACATTTATCGACAATTTAACTATCTACAGCAATTATTAAATTCATCTATCCTTTTTTTTTAAGAATTTGATCCACCAGTTTGTCAATTATCTTCGATAATTTTCTTCTGAACGATATCGTCCACGAACGGACCGTGGATCTTTCTGCTGGGCATAAAAAAAATTTTTTTTCCTAATTGATAATGCCATCGAAATTTTGATACCGCATATGGCGCATTTGACCGAGAACGCTGAAGCTCGTATTACAGCCACTACACTACGCCGTCATTGCAACTGTACACTGTCCTGATACGATATGTTTAAGTAAAAATCTCTACTGACACCAAAAAAACGTCAACAAAAATAATTAAAATACCAGCAACTCCTGAACGTAAATTAGTAGACAAAAAAACCAATGATAACAACGGAAACAATTCAGCACAAAATTTTTCGTGGTCTTTTTCCGTGTTCACTGTATTATTGGCAAGAATCGAGATAGAACACTCGTTTTCTACAACAACCGAACATAATCACACAGCAAAAACAGGTCAAATCCTCCTGACACTTCCTGTGTTCTGATCATATAAAAACTTCTAACAAAGACTAGCGGAAATTCGTCTTGTGTAGTCAGTCGTTCGGAATACAAGTGACCAGTTGGAATGTTTAGGAAATTTTCCAATTTATTGCAAGTTGGTATTTTTTAATGATTTTCTTTAAAAAATGACACATTTTTATTATGTGCCCGTTGTTTCTTATAATTCTCGTCGTACCGCAGTGTGCAAAATACAGCTTCCCATGGCAGAAGATAGCCATAACGGCCGTCGTCCCGCCCGCCATGGGGTTGGGTGTCACCGTGTCCGTCTTCTTCTTGTACCCAAACGGTCCGGTGGCGTTGTAGCCGGGACTGGCGCTCTCCTCCAACGTGTCGAAAAACTTCTCCTCCACCATGTGGAACGCACTGCTGATGACATTGCGCACTTCGGCGTCGTTGATGGGACCTGTTTAATTTGAGTGTACGGTCATTGTGAGTCACAGCTGGCTGCCGGTAACAATTGCCATGTTTGGCAACAGTTGACAATTTTAGATTGGTGATAATCGAAACGGTGGGGTTAGTCATACACCGGCGTCTGCCAACAACCGGTGCGATCTGATTCAAAACTTCAAACTCAATTACCAGTGTTTAACCCGGTTTTTTGTCTGGTTGGACCGTGACTGACATGTCTGTGATATTAGGTTGTTTTTTTGCGACATTTTTTTTATTTATATTCCGCAATATTTTTAACAAATTTTAAAATTACGAAGATGAAATGTTTTTAGAAAAATATGAGAAGTCGAAACAAACTACTGAATTATCTGATGAAATGCTCAAACTCCGTTTTTTGACAGCATTCTATGCAATTCGCATACGCATGAAGAAAGGGAAATAAGCCAGTCTACTACGTCGTCATTACAACTGCTTACCCATGCAATACAATGCGAAACGAAACCCACATAAAAATGTACAAACTTAATTACCAGGTTTTTGTTCTGGGATATACATTTGTTGTCTTTTGAAAAATTAATCCGCAATTTCTACAATTTTTAACCACACTGTAACAAGTATGACACGCAACGAAATTTTCAGAAAAACGAGGAAAGTCGAACAAAACTACCGAGACATTCACGAAACACAGCTAAACAGGGGGTAGGCCATAAAATTTGAAATCTAAAGCCACTTTACTACGATTTTATTAGTGTATAATTCCAGCCGTTTTCCACAATGTGAAATCTGAACCGCGCATATCGGTAATCCGAAAATAAAGTTCATTAGAGAATTTCCAAAAAAATTACACCAGTAATCCGGAGAAAGAAATAACGAAATCACTCACTTATTATGTATTATTAAAAAAATAAAAACATGAAGAAAAAGATTGAATTCGAACTGTAGCAGTATTACAGTTACCTTCGAGCTGGCCAAGAAGGAGCTCCAACGGAAACTGCTGAGCAGCAAATTGTGACGCTTTGGATCCGTCATGCCCGTCAAAGATACTGTACAAGTGAATGTCATTCACTCTGCAACAAACACACAGAAAATGTCATGGGTTACATAATGGGAAACGGCATCCGCGGGTTTGTGCGCCGAAAGCACGCACTTCATAACGGATAACGAAAGAACAAGGATCGAAAACATGAACTCCGGAAAGATAAATGATAATTACAGATAATATAATTAATATTATCTGCAATATTTTATATCAATATTTTTATATTATCGGAAAGATAATTAAAAAAAATCTCGGACTTTTTATAAAGCAGCGACTACGAATTAGATTATCACTTTGGATTATTTAATTTTTAGAAATACATGTCCAGGAAAAAAGCAGCACCAAAAAGTGTTTAGAGAATTCGGAAGCAAAAAAAACACATACCAGACGTTTTTCGAAAAGGATCATCTCATGATAAGTACTGTACCATACTTTTTCATAAAACTTTCGGAACATTTCCGGCAACAGTTTTGTTAGTATCACAAAATATTTCCTTCTTCAATTTCGCAAAGAAACGAAAACCATGTCCAAAATAATCCATTTCGAGAAAAAAAATCATCAAATTAATTCGCAATGTCTATTTTCAATAAAAGATAGGTAATCCATATTAAAACTCACATCAAAATCGTACAAAAAGCACTGAAAATGGGAACCACGAAACTATTGTCCAAAAAGCAGAGAAAAATATAAAAAATGCCGTAATTTTGAAAGAAAATAAAGAATTCGTTAATTTAGCCAGAACTTCAGTCATTCTTGCTAACCGATAACTGATGACACGATCCTCATCCACGCCGTCCTCCATGGTGAAATGGGCGCCATCCCCGCGGTACAGACACTTCCTGGTGCATCCCACACCGGCCTCTTCGGACCATTTGATGTCGATAACGCTCCGCATGTCCTGGGGAACGCAAAGAACCACATAATGTGACAATCGTCCAATCTTCCTTTGAGGACTGTTTCGCGCTCCCACCTACCATTTCCCTCATCTGGCGGCCTTGGACACCGGTGCTGCGGATCGGGGGAACTAGTAGCTCCGTCCGAAAACGCATACGCACGCGAAGGATCCCGAAACCAAACAATCAGAAGGGGGAAAGTGGATGAATCATTGACAACCTTGACTTCACAAATTAACGATAATTAAGCGTGGATATGGTATTATCATGCGACTCGACTGCATTTCAGTATTTAAAACGATGAAAAACGAAAAATCTCAAGTAGATCGCAAACTACTACAGAACAGACAAAGAAAATGTTGCAGCAAGAAAAAAGCGAAACAGCTCATATTTAGCCAGAAGCCTGGCTGATTTGCGATGTCTTTTCGATTATGAATGAAATGTCAGCTGGTAGCGAGCCGAGGGATCAAACAAATCAACCCCCGAGCAGCTGAGCTCGTAGGATTAATCGCAGTAATGTTTTTTGACGTAGATAATTTGCAAAAAACTCTCAATTTTCTTTTAAAATACTTTATGAACTGTCTAAATGCAAAATGTCACGGGGAAATCTGAGTATACCTACTTCCGGTGGTCAACGCACCCGACCCGGTCGATCTTCAGCGCGCCACTGTCATTTAATCGAGGGAAGTCGAGACGTGGTGATTCATATGGCCCGAGACGTGATTCATCCATGCACGTCAACCGCAAGTATTTCTGTCTGACCTGCGTACCGATGAAAACACTTTAGAAACAGTTACTCTGCAGAGTTTAAATTTTTTTTCTGTTCTAATTAGGTGTGGTTGTAACTATAACTACTCTAATAATATTTGATCGCACAGAACGACAGGCTACCACTCACAACAAAAGAACGATCACAGCAGTACGAAGTATATAACATTAATGGCTGTAATCAGTTTTTTTTGGGAGAAAACCCGAAAGAAGAAAATTGTACGACAGATACTGGATACAAGGGTATCTCCCATAAAAGGCAATAATAAAGATATAGCGTGTATGCAGGGCGAGATACAACCGCGTAAACACTTCACAAGTATGCATAATGTCTTTATTTGGCAGTTGCCCAGAAACATTGTTGACACGATAAAAATTTTAAAAGTTAAATAAAAAATTTGTCCCAGTTAGCTCGCGAAGGAACAGTCGCCAAAATCAAACTAACATTACCGCGCA
>JAQGAU010003714.1:0-12703 GCA_034698045.1 Paramacrobiotus richtersi
TTATCAGACTGATCGGCGAAAGTGCCAACACGAGCAATCAAACTGTTCTTCCGACCATTTTTAGGAGCATAAATAGATTTATGCAATAATTGTTTCCTGACTTCTAGCATGCGGACTCAGCCAATCGACAGTTCGGTGACTAATGATGGCCAGTAATGATGGTGAGTATTTTGTAAGCAGTATACCGTACATGCATAGTACCAGCGTATCACACATACGTAAAACAATTGTGGTGAACTGAACCGCAGCAAACAGATTGCGAGCAAAGGTGGGAAACGGACGAACGCTAATTCGAGTTGACAGTTTTTGCTAAAATTAATAGATTTAACGGGGTGCATTCTAAAAATCTAAGCTGGCATAAAAAGCACAATCTAACCCGACCTTTATATTGCATTTTGGTCTAATTCAGCGTGTTTTAAAACCGTACCCAGAGTCTTCTCTATATCTGAAAAACAGATTATTCCCAATGCGCTGATGTGGACCACTTCTTCGCGATCCCATTCCGCGAAATATGCTTTTTTAGCAGCGGACAATGACAAACCATTCCATTCCTGCAGCCAAAACAACTCGCATCATGACAAGAAATGCAGTAGAGAGAAAGCAGTGATATTGTGCCGTGAATAGAACACTGTATCCCGCTTTTAGCCTAGGATAACCTAAACAAACTTGATTATCTCACCTTCTTCAGCAGACTGAAATAGTTTGCAGCCTTCTTTTGTTCGTAAGTTATCTCGCTGCTGACACTTTCTCCTAGAGTTTTTTTCCAAATTGGCTAACTCTGCACCGTTATATTCCCGCTTCTTCCTTCCTCCCCAGACGTATCCGGCATAAAGGTTAGCATTGTCCGGCTGGTCAAGGCTATCAGACTCCCGCTTCTTCCTTCCTCCCCAGACATAACCTGCATAAAGTTTGCTGTCGACAGGCTCGCAAGGATTGGATTTTCCAGCTTGCTCCATATGGGATAGCTCACGCTTTGACTTCTGTGCTGACTGCTGAGTTCGTAGAAATACTCGTGGTTTCAGGGTCTGCCGATAAATTTGATGGAATCATGTTAGTTTCGCTCGGGAAATCGTCGCTGACTGCTTGCCCTATGGGTCTGTAGAGGCCTTTCGGCTTGTAAATCGCTGTCAAGTCCGGACACAGATCGGTGGCTTTGCTATAGTAACAAACACGTCCAGTAGGTTTCAATTGTATAAGAAGTACAGATAATAAACTCCGTGGACCGCTCGCTGTATTTCGTCATATGGTATACATCTGTACCTGATGTAATCGGGGTTGGTGTTGATGAACTGGATGATTGGCTGGACAGCCTTGGCACAGTGATGCCTGCGCTTCGGCGTAGTTGCTGAGTCTTCATGTTTCATGTGATGCATGGAGGAATTCTGTTTCATCAGCATCATAGTAAAGCAGTGATGGGCATGGGAAATGATAACATCGACGCTTCGACTTGTCGGCAACGGCCAAGTCAACCGAGGATCGGAGGATGCGGGAGCTCGAGCTATAGATGCCAACTTTCCTCTAAACGGTTCCGGTTCTGGTTCCCAGACCTCTCCGGAATGGAACTGGAACCGCCATACCGGTTCCGTATCGGAACCGGTTCCCACCGGTTCGGTTCCGACATGGAACTGCCCTGTTATTTTGGTCGGTTCCGGTTCCAGAACCGGTGTTTTTGTGAGAACCGGAACCAATGGTTCTCTCCGGATCGGTTCTACGGTTCCGAAATCATGGAACCATAGAGAACCGAACCGACGGTTCCGGTTCTCTAATCGGTTCGGTTCGGTTAACGGCAACTATAGCTCCAGCTAAGCAAACATAAAACACCTGTAAATGCTTTCGTGAATAAAAAGTTTAACTCGGCTGTTTAGTTTTTTACACAGGGCGCGAGTTTCTTAGAGCGATGTACTAAATGTATTAGCATAAGAAGCGTAGTTTTCTTACCTGGGAATATGCAGATAACAGGAGCAATGAATAGTATCGCAAAATGCCACATTGTTATTCAACTTTCCATAGAAGTCCACACCTTGAAGTTGGGCTATTTGTTCTGCTGTCAGTCTGTATATGGTTACTGATGTTTATTTGCAACACAGAATTGGTATAAGTAGTTGTTTTCTTTGCGGATATTGGACAAGATTATACGTCAAATTGTAGCACAGAACGCCAGACGTACCTAACCACATTGGCAACATGTTGCCAGGGGCTTTTTGCCAATCTGATTCTGGGTAGAAGCTGTGTGCTTTAATCACTACTTTAATCACTTCGACCGGAGCGTTACCAAGAACCGGGTGCTCTTTGAAAGTTCCGACGCTTGTTCCTCAAGTTCCGAGCACTTGTCAACGGCCACACGTACTGCTGTTTAGCATTAGGGGTGGTATATGGACAGTGCAACATATCGCCATGTTTGATGTCGCTAGATCATTCTTGTATCGCTATAATTTACTGAATAATGACATTGTTCCGTGAATATGACTCACGTTCAAACGTACCCGATGATGGCCCATAGCTGCAATTCAGCCCGAAACAAAATGGCACCGCCGATAAACGTTATAGCTGGCACACTACTGCCGCTCACACTACGTATCTGCAAGCACATTTCGGTCATGAAGCCCATGACTGACTGACCAAACATCCGGACTAAATTTGCCAGTGAAACTAACTAACTGACCAGTGGAACTAACTGAAGACTTCATTAACAAATTTCGTACTGTCTGCGGAATTTTGTACATAATTCCGCTGCAAGCATGAAGCAGGTAAGTATTTGTTTTCATGTTGGCTTTTGTCCAGGTTTACATGGTTAGGTAAACGCAGTCGAAACTCACGCAAAAGAAAAAGAGACAAGCTGTGGAGATGTCCATCATTCCTTGCATCTACCGCTCTTACCCAGAAAAAAAAGGCGAACTTATCAAAACTCAACAGGCATCAGGCGAAAGAGGCATTGCAAGTGTTGCCGGCCGACTGTTTTCGCTCCAGGGGTGATTTAGAAGACAGATGGGTCCGGAAGCCATGTTGTGTGCCGCTTTCACAGTGCATTTGTTATTTGATTTTATATTGTCAACGATATTATAAGGAGACTATTTTCCATACCAACTTGAACTAGGTTTTCCTGTTTCTTGTCTTAGTTAAATTAGGCAGTCTGTTTTGAACACGAAACTGGCCTAATTGAGGATTCCCTGTCGACTACTTAACCATGCACAGAATAGCGGAACGACTTTTGTTTCGGAAAACGTTCTTCCCCATTACACATGCATGCGGTGTTCGATCGTCTCATGCCACTTCGGATAAAAAACATTTGTCTAGAACTCTCAGAATGTAGATAAATATAACAGCCACCATTGTTTATTCAGTTCAAGAAATTCGATGATCAGTACATCCTTCACAATCGCAGAACTTCTCACCGGATCCGCAGTAACCTGACTTGCTGCAGCAATACCCGGTGCTACTATCCGGATTGCAAATCGCTACTTCACCGTCGATCTGTGGCGCGCGTGGACCACACCGTCCAACATTCTCTGGGCTTCTTTCTCCTGTCCACCACTTTCCTTTCCCGAGCGCTTTCTGAGAAAATCGAAATTCTGGAAATGCTTTGAAATCCACACATCCTTCGCAAACGCAGTGCTCATTCCCTGTACCGCATAGTCCATCCAAAGAACAACAGTGAGCTTTAGGATTATCCGGATTGCAAATGGCCACTGTTCCGTTGATACGCGGAACTCTTGGTCCACATTTCCCAAAGTATTTCTGATTCTCCGAAGTGTACCACAAGAGTTGCTGCAGACTGGGTTTAACACTATACTGCAGTATTTTCTCAGGATACTTTCCGTAGTCCACGCACTCTGGACACTCACAGAATTCTTTCCCGCTTCCACAAGTCCCTTCTACTCCGCAGCAAGAATGCAGGGAATCAAGCGAATCGCAAACCGGGTAGTAGCCATTAATCAACGGAGCTGTAACGCCACATAACCCAAACTTGTCCTCGGTTCCTTTCGACCACGACCACCATCTCTGCTCGTAGCATCGATACTCCGGCACAGTGAAAGTCTTCGCGGATGTTCGAGAGGCGCAGATATCCTCATTGGTCATGGCTTTCAACATGGTCAGATTCTCATCATCGTAGTCCACGGCCCACATCATCACGCCGCCCAACTTTGTCAAAATGGCGTAATCTACCTTTGCCGCTGCGCTTTCCGGTGATTCATAACCGATGTACGTTTTATTGGCTTCGTTCCACGCATAAGGAGCGTGCACTCTATCACTGTATTCTGTTTTAAAACCCTTCTCAAGGCGATCTTTGAGTGCATAGAATCTTATGTCATTGCCTTCCAACAGGTCTTCGTCCATCCTGCGCCATATTGGATCAATGTTATCGATCGGTGTTGGATTCACGTCGGTCCAGAAACGACCGTATAGCGGAATTCCGATGACAATTTTGCTCAAGTTCTTGATGGCGCAAGCGTAATACTCCATACTCCAATGCGCGTTCAGTTTGGAGTAGCTCGGTGGTCCATGGGCAAATAAGGGAGCCGGTGGACCGGTGTTTCGACCCTTGGTTTCGTTGGCCCAGGGAACGAAGTAGTCGTACGTCATGACGTTCACCCAGTCGATGTCATCGGTAGCAAACAGGTGTTGCAGATCGAATCCGCCGAGTTCCGCTTCGCCCCATGCCGGCCCTGTGAAAACATCTGACTGTTAATCAAAACTTTTCATGTCCGCCAAGTAAACTACATTTTACCGCCTATGTTTATGTTTTTGTTTTTTAATATGTGATTGTCTAATACTGAACAGTGTAACGATTCGACGAAAGAACTGCTTAAATTTTTAGGTCGAAAACTTTTTGAAAAGTCAGGCGATCCACGCTCTGGATCATTTTTGAAACAGCGTTTTTCTGTTGCTATTGTTAAAGGCAATGCCGCCGCAGTTTTGGGGGCATTTCCGAGTGTTAAAGCGCGGGTTAATGAACGAGATGAGATTGGATGTTTTAATACGTAACGTTTCGAAACATGTAACTGCCTTGTTCGGAAACGCTGTTTAATTGAGAGGAGTAAAAGTACATCGAACAGTGTAACAGTACCCTATGTGCAGTGCGCAAAAAATTAAAGAAATAAAAAATTTTTAGTGCCTTGATGTTATGTGTATTACTAATCTTAAGATTGTTATTAATCGTTATTTGCGGCTTATTTAACCGACACCACTTGCAAGAAATTGTAAAGAATATTTTATTGTTTACTCTGTAGTCTGTCCTTTGGTTCAGCACCACCAGAACGGGTTTTGCTGGTTTTACAGGCACAACCGCAGAAAAGACGCCGTCCGTACCTGCAAATGTCAATAAATACCGGGGGCGCTTCAGCTCGGCACTCCATTCATCCAAACTCCTTCTAATTCTTTCCATAAAAATGACAAACAGGGTCCTGTCGCCTGGGTACACACCAGGAAACTCCCAGTCCAGGTCGACTCCATCCAGATTGTATTCGACCAGCATCTTTTTCAGATTCTCAGAAAAAGTGTCGAAGGCAGTCCCGTTAACGTTACGGACGATGTTGTCAAAATAAAACCGGTTCATCCATCCGCCAACTGCCACCATGATCTTGGGATAAGCATCATTTCCCCGAAGTTTGGTCAAATTTTGCAAGCGGTTGCTAGCGGCATCCGAAAACGACAGGTTTCCTTTGTCGGTCATGTCAGGAAACGAATAGATAATGTGAGTGACGTAGTTGAACATCTGCTTGGTGACAACCTTATCTGTCCATGATGTGTAGTAGGCCACGACTTTTCTTCCACATCGCTCATCGGACGATCGATTAATAACTGAATAATAATAAACACAGCATGTAGTTTACCAGCAGATATTTAAAGGAAGAAATCTAAGTTAAAACTTTTGCGAAGCTCCGAATACAGTATTCTTCACTGACCTTGGTTATCTGCACCAGTTACAGTTGTCCACGAGATTACGAAGGCTGCATATCCGACGAGACAGTATAATTTCCGTATCACGTACATGATAGTTCATACGAAAACTGCCGTTCGGAGTTATCCGTTGCCGTGGTCCGGTTACAGTGCGCAGAACTGGGTACTGTGAAAATGCGAGCAGTGTATCGTTAGCTAAATGTAAAATGAAGATGCCGGGGGCTGCGCATTACCAATGTTGAGACTAATTAGGAATAGCTCAAAGTATAATATCATAATTAACCTGCCTTTAATCGCATGCAGTTTCTTTACCGGTTTCCGGCTTTGGCATTGACAGTGGCTGATTAATGAGATACAATATTTCATTACCCGAGTGTACAACGCAGGAAAAACAAACGTCATGACCTTGGTCCAGGCAAAGGGTATCTGTCGAGGGTTTGTTTCCTGCATAAGTGCTTACCGCCCGGTGGCAATTCAGAAGCAATGTGATTAAATTCTGTAGACTCAGACATTATACGAAGACGGAAGAAGTACGGCGATGTTGGTTAGAGGAATTTAAGCGTTTCTCAGATTTTTGGGGTGACACTGTCACGCTGCTGTGTGTTTATGTCAGTCAACGTTTATGTCTAAATTATTACTGGTTATGGTTTAGAAATAATGGTGTACGAAATGAGCCCTCAGTCTGCTGCTGTATAGTCTAGTGAAGACTTTCTCGGTTCGATTGTATTCGCGTAGTTCAAGCACCTTAAGCACTTGCCGTTGCCTTCAGGCTCATAATTATGCTCCGTTTGGTTTCATTTATCTAAAAAATTTGTCGAAGTATATACGGTCTATGAAAGTCTGGTTTCTTTTGCTTTGTTCAGTTTTCTTCAGTCTGTAGCTGAAACAGAAAATCTACTGTATGAACACTTGAAATATGCGGCCCATTAAAGAACAAGAAAAACCAGAACTGGCACTGAGAACGTTCTGCACATCCCTCTCATCGGCTAAACTGAAACATAGAGTAATTGTTATTATTATTCTTCTTATTACAATGAGAAGTGCCGTTTCAGTGAATCCTGTAATCGACACATCCTTCGCAGTCACAGAACCTCCTACCAGATGCGCAGTACCCCGACTTGCTACAACAATGGCCGGTGCTACTATCCGGATTGCAAATCGCCACTTCCCCGTCGATTCGTGGAGCGAGCGGACCGCACCGCCCGGCTTTCGCCGGGTCTTTTCCCCAGGTCCACCACTTGCCGTTCCTGATCGCTTTCACAGAAAATCGAAATTTTGGATTTGTTTTAAAATTCACACATCCTTCACAGCTGCAGTAATCTTTCCCTTTGCCGCATAATCCATCCAGCGAACAACAGTGGGCGTTAGGATTATCCGGATTACAAATGGCCACTGTTCCGTTGATGCGAGGAACTCTGGGTCCACATTTCCCAAAGTACTTCTGATTTTCCGAAGTGAACCACAAGACTTGATTCAGACTGGGTTTGACGCTATACTGCGGTATTTTCTCAGGATGTTTCCCGTAATCTACGCAGTTTGGACACTCGCAGAATTCTTTCCTGGTTCCACACGTTCCGTTTGTTCCGCAGCAGGAATGCAGCGAGTCGAGCGAATCGCAAACTGGGTAGTAGCCATTAATCAACGGTGCTGCAACGCCACATAACCCAAACTTCTCTTCTGATCCGTTCGACCACGACCACCATCGCGGTTCGTAGCATCGATACTGTGGCACAGTGAAATTTTCAGCAGATAAACGGACCGCACAGATGTCCTCGTTGGTAATTGCTTTCAGCATGGAGAGATCCTCATCGTCGTAATCGATGGCCCACAT
This sequence comes from Paramacrobiotus richtersi, assembly GCA_034698045.1. Classification (NCBI taxonomy): domain Eukaryota; kingdom Metazoa; phylum Tardigrada; class Eutardigrada; order Parachela; family Macrobiotidae; genus Paramacrobiotus; species Paramacrobiotus richtersi. The sequence goes on from JAQGAU010003714.1 coordinate 7,730, forward strand.
CATCACGCCGCCCAGTCTAGCTACAACCGCGTAATCAGCTTTTGCCGATGCACTTTGCTGTGATTCGTAGCCGATGTACGTTTTCTTGGCTTCATTCCACGCGTACGAGGCTTGGGCTTTATCGACATAATATACTTGTTCATGTTCCTGATCGAGTGCAGTGTAGTTCACATCATTTTCCTTTGTTGCGCCTTCGTCTTTCTTCCGCCATATCGGGTCAATGTCATCGATCGGTGTTGGATTCACGTTGGTCCAAATGCGACTGTGTAACGGAATCCCCATGACAATTTTGCTTACGTTCGTGATGGCGCAAGCGTAATACTCCAAAGTCCAGTGCGCATTGAGTTTCGAGTAGCTGGGTGGCCCATAGAAGAATAACGGGGCAGGTGGACCGGTATTGACACCTTTACTATTGTTGACCCAAGGAGCGAAGTAGTCGTAGGTCATAACATTCACCCAATCGATATCGTCAGTAGCGAATAAGCGTTGCAGATCGAATCCGCCCAGATGGTCTTCGCCGCCCGGCCCTGTACGAGCAAAGCAAGAAGGCAGACTGTTGTTCGTGGTCAAATTAAGATTCCCATACAGTAAAACCTGTGTGCTACATACACCGTATAATAAACTCACCTGCAAATTACATACACGTTTTCTTGAACCGGCGCGTCTCATTGACTGTAAATACACCCTGCGAAATAAATACACCTGAATATTAAATACGCTTTCGTCTGTACCGTGGGTGTATGTAGTACACAAGTTTTACTGTACCAGCAGCTATATGTCTTATGAGCAGATTGAAGTCGAATACCATGCGACTCAGCCTGAATGCTATAGAAATCATTACAGGCTCCTCTATCACCCGTAAAGATCACAGGGACCTCTTTCGAATTAACTAACAGACTCGTTTATCTTTTTATTTACTCCGGTCCCTTGTCGGTTAGACCTCACCCGTGTTCGGTAATTTACACACGGTAAAACCAAGGAATAAGCATCCGGCTGGGAATGCGGAGCATGCCTTACCTGCAAATGTCAATATATAGCGTGGAAGCCTGAGCTCGGCACTCCATATGTCCAAATTTTTCCTGATCCTCCGCATAAAAACAACAAAGAGTGACCTATCATCCGGGGATACACCCGGATACTCCCAATCCACATCGACGCCATCTAGTCTATACTCGACCAACGTTTTTTTCAGATTCTTGGTAAATGTAACGAAAGAGGTCGCGTTGCGAGCGATGTTGTCAAAATACAACCGATTGTTCCATCCGCCAATGGCCACCATAATCTTGGGGTGAGAAGCATTTCCCCGGAGTGTGATCAAATTCTGTAAGCGACTGCTAGCAGCATCCGAAAACGAGAGGTCTCCTTTGTCGGACATGTCGGGAAACGAATAGATAATGTGGGTGACGAAGTTGAACATTTGCTTGGTGACTTCTTTTTCTGTCCATGATGTGTAGTATGCTATGACTTTTCTGCCACATCGCTCATCGGATGATCGATTTATGACTATATCAGAAAGTCAGAAACAATACTTGATTAAGGTAGGAACAGGCGGTTAAGGATATCTTAGCTTTAATATAATACCTTATGCTTAGCTTTGCTTCAAAATATTTGGCATAGAGTTACCAGTCTTCATTTGTAAAATATTCAGTAAAACCAGCACACGATCAAGGTTTTGTTTCGGGGATTGGTAGAAAGAGATCGCAAAGCGGCTAGTACGGAACCTACCTTGGTTAGCTGCCTCAGTTACAACTGTGCACGAAACCATGAATGCTGCATACCCGAGGAGTCGGTATAATTTCTTTATCACTTGCATGGCAGTTTGACAAAAACGTTCTGTTCGCAGGTACTGTAACCGTTGCACAATTTCAGTGCACGCCGCGAAAAATTCGTCAATGCAATAGTTTAAGAAAGAATCCGCTTTTTAGATCGAAGCGAAGAAGCTGGTGGCTGCGCTCTAACAATGATAAATGATTAAAGTGGACCTCAATGTTGATGTCATGTCATAAATAACTAAACCGCAAAAAACGCTTTATATTATTTTAGTGGTACATGAATGTGCTCTTTACTGTTACGGCTTTTGCCAATAAAGTTATGTAACAGCAATTAACCACTTAATCAAAATTAACCGACTTTCTTCCTCGTGTAGTTCGTTCACCGATTTCCGGGTTCGGTAGTCACTCATTAAACATTGACTTATGAGTTTTGGGTACAATATTAATTTTTGTTTGACTGTTATATAGCACAAGAAAGCGTACTCAAAACCGACGCATAACATATCTCTCGAAGGCGGTGTGCTAGGTTTCTTAGTCCTCCATGCCCGCCTGAAGAAACCAACCAATTAGAGGTGAGGTCACTCAAAAATGCAATTTCATGCATTTCACACTGAAGGGCCAGTGAACACAACGATAGGCAATCATTATGGTTTACTCTCATGTGCAGCCTGCGCGAGAACAAAATGCAGTGACACTGCTGAATACCGATGCCAGTGAAACAGAGCGGTATCAATGGAAAGCCGTAAACTTTGCGTTTATCATTCGAACCAACAGCACACGAATTTCATGGTGAATTCATGGACTGAACTGCCGTTGCTAAGCAAACGCGTTAACTCTGCTTTTTTGCACAATAGTGCGCTTCGAGCATTAGTTGACGGAATTTGGACCGTTCGGTCGCAGTTCGCACTTTCTAACTCCATACATGTTAATTCTCTTGTGCTAAACGTCGTCAGGAGTCACTGAGTGTAAGATATTCTCTCAGGAAAGGAACGCTGTTGTACTCTAGTTAATGAAATGAATGGTCATCGAGCGTGCTCCATTGTCCCGTATTGTGCCGTGATGTCTACGTTTTTTTCCATATCCGAACTATGCAGTCGCGTTCCTCAAGCGGATGATAAGGTTCTGGGTAAGCCGTTATGTTGCGGTTGCGATAACATGAACGCAGAATCAAGTGCAGTCAGTAAACGTATCAAACTCAATATTGTGCAAGATGGGTGAAGCCGGCTTAAATGTTGGTTAGTGACAGCCAGCCATCATTCTTTCAACAACTACAGATTCTGTGTTGTTACAACTTAACGGAAAATACCACGAAACAACTAGATACTTCTCTTCAAGGGTTGCTACGAGGATTATACATTCAGCGGAGCTGGTTTTGCTCTGGAGATTTTGTAGTACGAGATCAAATTGCTGTTTTGCACAAGGTCCTGATATTGACGTTTTAGTTAGCCTCTCAGTCTACGGTAGCATAAGCAGTCGGTACACAAATCCGAATGCCATCGATCGTCTTAATCCTTTCCTCGGGCTTTTTTAAGAAGAAACGCGATCTTTGGTAGAATAATAAGTATTATATTTTTATAATGCTCTTTGTTTATGTTGTAGCCCTACGCAAAGCGTTAGCAACCGCGGAGCAAAGTAACGTCGAAGGAAGAATGGTATTCAGCGTGGACGAAACGCCACTGCCGCTCGCAGCGGGTGCGCCAATCTGCAACGGGCCAGCGCAGCCTGTGACGTTGATCAGAGCCAGAATAGGGCAAACGGCAATTTTCAGTTGTCCACTACACCCCTGCTCATGTCCTAACATAACATGCCGGATTTGCACGAAGTGTTATGGCAACATAACAATTGCAGCGTGCATGAAGGGCGCTGTAAAGAACATCCTTCGCCGTTTGTATACAGCGAAACCCGAAAAGCCCCTACTGCTTATCTTTTCATCCACAAAGTATCGTTCGAGGCCGTGGGCGCTGTGTACTGCTTCTGTCAGCCAAAGAATGACATGGGCGGTACCGGAGGATGTATAAATCAGGCATACGAGCTTTCGTAAGTACAATACACCGAATTTTCAGGTTTTATGAGGATATATTTTGATTCCTACTAAATACGACTGTTAATGAGGAGGATATATCTGCCTATTGTCGGTGAGGTGTTACTAAAACTTTTTATGGATACGGTCTTTTAATTTTTTTCGCTCAGTTTAAAATGGCATTCTGATTGTGACAAGAAAAGCTTCGACAAGTTCACATGATACCACTTTTTCGGAGTTAAAGTATTCGAGTAAAATAAAATAAAGTATTCGAGCTTCTCCAAAGTTTAACTTTGCTAACGATAAAGCTCGTTCAGATCGGCTTAACTTTAATGCTTTTGCTTCCGGCGAATACTGTGGGGAATCTGGAAGCCCATAGCTGCTGGTCCGAAACTGGTGTCCCGACTGATGCGGCCACATGCAACCTCGGCTGGTCGATGACCTGCGCCTTGCGGCCTCTCGGAAGTCGTGAGCGGACAGTGCCCGGTTTCTACCGCACAACTACAGACCCCCTTTATTGAGCTTAGCGAGATACCAACACCATGACATTGTGTACAAGAGTAGGGCGCGGTGGGCGGTAAACATCGAAAAGCGTTGTGCTGCTTACAACTTCACAGACTGAAAGTGAACAGAGTGCATGGCTCAAAACGGAATCGCTGACTGCGTGAATCGGGTATCAAATTCGTTAGCAGACAGGCGATTAACAGAACATACCAGAGAATACAACGAGCACTGGTTGCGGAGAATCGTCCGGCATCCATTGTCTGGAAATGGGTTACTGGAACATGATCTCCTCCATTGTGCATTAACATCAATTACTAACGTAATTGTAACATAAAGCTGAAAACCTGTAGCGCATCTCAGTTGGCTGGTTATTATTAAAGAGAAAGTATCTCTTTCACTTATGGAGCAACGATCCAGTGGGTTTGAGTACCCATAATGCAATCTCCAAGCCGCGGGTGATCAGAACAAAACAGAGAAGTTGTGCACTGTGCGCTGCGTATTCTTGCAAATTTACCAAGCATACTGTACATCAACAACAACTTTATTCCTCTGGCCATTTCGGTCCAGCAGGTGCCATGCATCAACATACATGACATTAAAACCAAAAACGAGAAGAAACTTTTTCAATATCAGCACACCTAATGCCAGAAAATTCGTATCCAAAAAAAGCTTATTATT
>JAQGAU010003715.1:0-12701 GCA_034698045.1 Paramacrobiotus richtersi
CTGACCAGTAAAAGTGGTGTATTGTCACCTTACGACGATCCAGTTAACCGATTGCCGCGAATTTAGTCTTAAAAGAAAGAGCACATTGAATAGACTCGGTAAGGCAAGTCTCTGGTGCTGGGCGGCCAGCACAAGGCCAGAAAAATGATTTTAAAAAGCTTTTTTGTCGTCTGACCAACAAAAGTGGTGTATTGTCACCTTACGACGATCCAGTGATTTGATTGCCACAAACTTTGGACAAGACAAGAATGCAGTACAGTTGCAAAACAAAAATGCAGGATTCATTAACTAAGTATACCTGTTTGATATTCGTTTTACGACAATATCGTTCATCGCCAGTTTTATTCATGACGTTTGCAAATCATTCACAGCGGACGGCGAGTTGAGAGTTGGATTTTGTCGATTGGAAGTGGTTTTGCGTTATGCATACGATCAACCGTTATCGACCTTTCGAAGGCGTGCAGTCAACATAGCAGGCTGCCACGTAACATTCGAAGAAAAAATACAGTAGATAGCCGACTGAAGGCACCACATCACTATCAGCGGGAGTTTGTCAGTCCGTTATATATCTAATGAACAAAATATTCTGCTTAGGCATATATTTAATAGACGAATGTTCTGCCGCAGGCATTTGTTTAATAAACAAAATGTTCTGCTAAGGCATATATTTAATAAAAAAATGTTCTGCCGCAGTAATCCATTTAACAAACAAAAGGTTCTGCCTAGGCATAATTTAATAAAAAAATGTTCTGCCCAGGCATATATTTGATAAAAAAATGTTATGCCGCAGTAATCCATTTATTAAACAAAATGTTCTGCCGCGACATCTATTTATTAAACAAAATGTTCTGACCAGACATATATTTAATAGAAAAATGTTCTGCTTAGGCATACGTTTAGTAAACAAAATGTTCTGCCCAGGCATATATTTAATAGAAAAATGTTCTGTCGCAGGCATTTATTTAATAACCAAAATGTTCTGCCCAGGCATATATTTAATAAAAAAATGTTCTGCCGCAGTAATCCATTTAACAAGCAAAATGTTCTGCCTAGGCATACATTCAAAAAAAAATGTTCTGCCGCAGGCATCTATTTATTAAACAAAATGTTTTGCCCAGGCATATATTCAATAAACAAAATGTTCTGCCCTGGCATATACGTAATAGAAAGATATTCTGCTGCAGGCATTTCTTTAATAAACAAAATGTTCTGCCCAGGCATATATTTAATAAAAAAATGTTCTGCCGCAGGCATCTATCTGAAAAACAAAATATTCTGCCCAGGCTTAGATTTATTGAAAAAAATGTTCTGCCGAAGTAATCTATTTAATAAAAAAATGTTCTGCCGCAGGCATCTATTTAATAAACAAAATGTTCTGCCGCAGTAATATATTTAATAAACAAAATGTCTGCCGCGAGCATCTATTTATTAAACAAAATGTTCTACCCAGGCATATGTTTAATAGAAAACATTTTCTGCACGGGTATATATTTAATAACCAAAATGTTCTGCCCAGGCATATATTTAACAGGAAAATGTTCTGCCCAGGCATTTATTCAATAACCAAGTGTTCTGCCAAGGCCCATATTTAATGAAAAAAATGTTTTGCTCACAGGCATAGGTTTTGTAGACAGTGTTCTGCCGAGGCATATGTTTGATAAAAAAAAGTTCTGCCTTATATCTAATAAAAAAAACGTTCCGCACAGACATAAGTTTAACGAGAAAAATGTTTAGCCCAGGCAAATATTCAATAAACGAAATGTTCTGCCCAGCCATATAATATTTATTAAAAAAGTGTTCTGCTCACTGGCATACATTTTTTGCTGTGCTTATCAGTAGTGCTTTTGAGTGGTCAGCTCGGTAAACTTTTGGCAAGAATTTGTTTGTTGCCTTCGAAACTTAACGGTTGTTTTTCGTGAAATTTTAACTAAAGATTTTTTAGTAGGTCTCGATGGCGGGATTTTTCGGCTTATTTTCTGCTATGCAAGGCCATACAGGCGGTGTTGGATTTATCCTACAGAACGCCTGTAACCGAGCAACACTTTCTACAGCTAGGCATCATCCCGATAGCTCAGCGGTGGAAACGTGCCGAAGCAGTCTGGCTGTACAAGATACGCAACTTTCCCCGATGTCCAGTCCCTGACTACATGGCGGAAATGGTTCAGTTTCAGGAAAGCGATCGGTTGCGAAGCGCCGTACGGATCGACGTTAAGGCGAAGAAGAAGACGGGAGATGCAACATTGGCAGTGCGTTTATGAAACTTACTTGCGGAATTGCAGAAACTGTCTAGTTGTATTCTAACCAGCCCCACCGTTGCTGCCTTTAAAATCGCATTTCATCGCTTGGTGTTAGCCTGACGCATATGTTTTATGTGTACCAAACAGACCAAAGTCCCGGAAACGGGTTGTCTGCTTCTGAAGCAATAATAATAATAATGCTTATCAGTTGTGCATTTGAGTGGTCAGCTCGGTAGAGACTTGGCAAACAGTTTGTGTATGGCCAACGAAATGTAGAGTTGTCTTTCGTGAAATTAGCTTTGTAGACATCCGGCAAGTAGTTTGTGTGTGGCCAACGAAACATGGGGTCGTTTTTCGTGAAATTTTAATTCTGTATTTGGTAGGTTTTTATGGCGGGATTTTTCGGTTTATTTATTTGCTATGCTTACCAGTGGTCCAGTTGTGCATTTGAGTGGTGAGATCTGTAGGCATTTGGCAAGCAGTTTGTGTGTGGCCAACAAAAGATAGGGTTGTTTTTCGTGAAATTTTAAATCGGGATTTTTTGGTAGGTTTTTATGGCAGGATTTTCCGGCTTGCGTACTTAGGGTTCGGTCAGTTAGCGAGCAGCTCCTGCGTTGCCACAGTAAAGGTGCAGCTCATTTCGTGGTGCGCTTGTCTGGCACTTGGAAATCCACAAACACATAGCGCTGCAAAACCACAGAGTGCAATACTTGTGCATGTCTTGATCACGAACAAAGTAACCGTACACCGCATTGCTGGCACTAACAGTTGCTGGTCCTAGTTTGCCGCTCCTTCCATTAAGGTACTGGCATTGACCGAATCACACCTCAAATAACTGTGCGAAACACGTGCGATTGTATTGCAAAACAAGTTATGAAAGAATGGACCCGTGTTTCGCTAAGCTGAGACGAAAGCCAATCCGCCGAAGAACACCGCCTGTGAACACAAAGACCTACCAGGATGATTCGGACAGCGCGGACCTGGTCAAGCGATGCTATCTATCCCTTGGATCTGACTGCGCATGAACTCTGACGTGAGCGAATCGGCGGTTGGAGCTTGCCTCGGGTGAATCATTGCAAGTTCGTCAAGTGTGGTCGAGTGTTCGTACACTGTATGGGTGCTCCACAGTCCACACTGCAGCTGGATGTGGAGAAGAACGAAGTGGCCAGCTTGGTATCGTTTGAAACGTACGAACGGTACGATCCTTCTGGCGCTGTTTTTGACGGCATTCACTATTCCTCTGACGAGTGGAGGTCAGATCGAGGAAAGTGGTCGGTAGCCTAGCTATAATAGAGTAGTCCCCATAACACACAATTCTAAGAGAACCAGGGTCTAGAATTCGAAACTGCAACACCGGAGCTAGCTGAAAGATGACATTCTTTTATCAGAAACATGCCAGACCCCATGAATGATCACAAAACTGCCCATTAAATAGCCTTTTTCTGGGGAAAACCCAACATCACACACCAGGATACATCGAGACGTACAACTGATCGTACTTGGACTGACGGTATAGGTGTGTCGGTCAGAACGTGAGCAGACGACTTACTGTGTTGATCTGGGAGATTTTTGCGTCCGCGCTTTTTTGGGTGTTTACCTTTAGTGATTTTTTTTATTTTACGGGCGCTTTGAGTTGGCTGGGTATTGATAAAGGCCAGCACTGCATTTGGAATGTTACAAGTTCATCTGGCCATGGACCGGCAACGAAGCAGATTTTTGCGTCCGCGCTTTTTTGGGCTTTTTTGTTTAGTGATTTTCTGTCTGGCGTTGTAGAGGTAAAGACAGCAGTTAGAAGTGCGGATGACATATTCCCGGCTCCTTTCGTAATCCGTCCGCCAGGTATTTATTCGTCCATTTGCGCGGCAACTGGACATGGCGTGCACAAGCGGACAAAGAGCATTGTAGAGCACAGCTGCCATAAGAGTATGTATGACACACCTCCCGAAACCAGTCAGAAAGTTTCGTTTATTGTTCAGAATAATGACTGCGATGGCATCGTTTCTCGCGAATGCTGAAACTAGTGTTACATGTATTTGGATTAGTTATATTCTGTGAATGACATCGGTACATGACGCAGCGAGCGAATGGCAGTTAAGCATTTTGGTTAGGTAAGTAGACCAAAAGTATGCATTTTGCAGTTTTTCCTGCCATCCATGATTCCATGGTTCGGCGATCCGTAAACGACACAAGGCGAGAAAGTAAGTAATCAAAGGTTAACGCTTAATCGACCCGGCGGCCGGAACTTTGTTGGTTAGATGGGGTTGACATCTCGCTTGAGGTTGTGGATCTGCTTGATATTCAAAGACAGTGCTCTCTGCATCCAACCATACTCGTACCGTACGCCTCATGATCATCCTTCGGGATTCACCAAACGACTGCCTTATGAATGCCTTGAAGGCAGCGTTAATAGGTTGGCTATGGTTATGGTTATTACTTATTACTAGTGGACAGCAGTAATCACGGCCGTGAATGAGTGAACCTTGAAGGATGCTGGACTGGATCGAGATGGATGCGCTGCAATCGATTTACTGCTGCCACCTGTCAGGCTGTCAGCTATCTCCTCCGCCGATATCCTCATTATCTTGCTACTAGAGTTAATCCGGCCGGTTTGTTAGCCGTTGGCTATCAGCAGCGTCCTGATCAGCACAATGAGCAACGGTTGATATCAAGGTGCGAAACGATAATATTATCTATCGCGCAGCATAGCCACAAGCAATTTCAGGCGTGGATGCCGGCTTGAAAATAAGCCATTAAAATACTTGCATGTTTGTCAGATGACTCCGTTTAGTCTGTCAGCGTCCATATGGATTGGATCCTGGGATGGTTGATTTACGCGCTTATAATCTACCATTACGCTGCGGGATGTCCATTCTTGTCCGCTCACTTTCCAACCAGCTCACCAATAATCAACAATTACAATACCATAGCTATACTAAGCTTATAGCTACAGTGCGCATTCTCAGCGGATTTACTGCGAGTATGCGACAGCTAGCAAATTGGCTTTTGCTGAGTACACCACTTACGAGTAGAACATACCGTACAATGAACGCTACAGTCCACAAAACAACTAGCCAGACAAATGCTCTGTTTAACGAAGGTCGTAAACCTAGGCTCGATCGACCATTAACGTTAAATCCCGAAGCAACAAACTGAAGAAATTCAGCACAGGTAACGCCCAAAATACCCAGCGTTTCCACCGCCAAGGGATAATTAAGAAGACCGAAAAGTGTGGTGTGCGTTTGAGCGTCCTTTTTTGGTCCTGTTTTCATACACTCTTCTTGCGTGTGTAATAGTACCGTTATAAAAAAAAGGGATAGAACAAATATCCACGGTCATCCTAAAATTCATCGTGATTCCGCTTGCTGTTTATTCTCTGCCGAACGAACAACGTGTACACAACGAACAACGTATACAGAAGTGTTCAGAATGTTTCGAATTGCCATATCAGTATGCAGATCGCGCTATTTTGCGTACTGTACGTATAGTACACGTCCCTGCAGCCAGAGACATTACACAATGCAAGAATAAGAATTATTATATCTGTGATTAGCAGTTCAGCATGCTTGGATGGATTGTACCGTATAATATTATGAATTCTGCTCCTTAACTGGTGATTTATATGATGAATAGGCCACTTACCACTGATTGTAGGCATTTATCCTTTTAGCGCCCTTGGAGCCTAATGTTCGTCAAGCAAACGATACCAATTATAACTGATGAAAAGATTGTTGTTAACGGCACACAAGACATAATTATTTCCCTGCAGTACATGTAAATTGCGGATTAAAGTTTAGAATGCTCTAGCTGTGTACTCGAAGCAAAAGCATAGCTGACGGTATCAAGACAGCAGGAATTGGTAGCTAGGAGAACAATAATTACTTATTGTAAAATTGAGGGAAACGCGCATACTATTTGAGCATGTATGTACTGTATATACATATACTCTTTATTTGGCAGTCGCCCAGAAACAATGTTGACACAATAAAAATTCCAAAAATCAAATGAAAAATTTGTCCCAGTTAGTTAGTTAGAAATATACATATATATACGCTCAAGAGTACGCGTGCAAGTGTGCAAGCGGAAAGTTAAATAGTGCCAAAATCGCCCTGTATTTATAATGCATAAAATAATTGGATCGGCTGATCAAGCACTTTGTGTGCGATCGAACGACCGCAGCGTCGGTATCCGAAGCTTATCCCTTTCGCAAGTCCTGTAAAATTTGGTGGTCTCTGTTTATGGTACGCTTTGTCAGGCTGAGGGCATGGAACCAGTAGGAGAAAGGGCGTCCATCAGTGATGGTAATCCAGTAAGGTTATGCATTGCCGGTTACATTGATATTAGCTCATTGCAATATACATTATGACCGTAATACAAATCTCATTTTGCAATCATTTCAATACTGATCGAATCACGGCATGAATTCGTCTGCTTTATTGGAAACTGTACCTCTGATGCTGACAATATGGTTCATATATCATGTCACATATACACGTACAGATACATAGATCCAGAGATAATTCTGTGTAGCGGGAATGCTTGCCTGCCATGCTTGCCATGCTTGGTATTCCACCTAGCGCCGGTGGCATGCAAACAGCACGTGGCGGACTGCAAGCTGCTGTTACGCAGACCACAGACCAGGCAAAGTTCTTCGCCAACAAGTGCAAAACGGGAGCGGTACATGCACGACGATACCACGCCCCGGGACTCCTCCAGAAGGCGGTCTCCTAACGGTTGATTCCGCTTCCTGATCACTCCGAACGGCCTCTGGATCTGCGTGTTCCGCAGCCGGTACTTGGATGCCCCAACTTCACTGCTGCCATATGACGTATACCGGTCTATAATGATCGCGTATTGTAAACTTCCCTCCTCTCTATGTCAGACTTAGTACAGGAAACGCGCCAGATCTCCACGATCGGGAATGACCGTGTTGACGTACAAGCATATGCTTAGCTAGTCCGGATCCGTCGCTGCACAGTACATGCTTAGTATCTGCTAACTTGCACACTTGTATCAAGATCTTGGTTGTAACTGTAACCAAACTGTGGGAAGAGTGTCACAAGTCTGACTAGAACAAAATTTCGGCTGACAGTTCAAATTGTGCACTTTGGTTAGGATCCTCGAACTCCGTCCGATTGTCCCATCTTGCATGATCGACGCCAGCCCGTTCCGTACATGTGGTATGAACGCCAGCCGCTGCTGGTCCGATCCCTGGCAAAATCGAACGCCCCGAAGTGCTTCACTGATCCCAGGTCATACCCGACGTTATAGGTCTGCATGGCTGCATCAATGGCAAGATCCACGAGCTAGCTCCATGCTTCACGGACATACAGAATGCGCTTCGGGCGTTGCATGGTCAAATCCGCGGCCGATCCCATAAGGCACGTTCTGAACACCGGACTGTCCGCATAATTTCATCCGTTGGTCGTCGATCCGCGAATACCAAGGCCACAATGAAGTTTTCGTAACCGGGTCGCGCATGGCTTCCCATGCAGCGCATCAAAGGCCAAACAAAGGTATATCCTTCGCATATGTTTTGCAAACTTTTATCTTCCGCCATGGCAGTTACACAGCTTCCGACGAAAATGCACATACAGCTACGACTGGTACCGGTAATGACGGTGAGCCGGTGACGGCGAGCGGCCGATGTTTTTGGGATACTACGAACTGCAGTGCTTGCCCGTCCACTGCGGCGCGTCTGTCGCACGGTTCCCTCTGCGCATGCAGTCTTCATGTGAAGATCCGGAGACATATCGGACCTGGGTTTACGCACTAGTCTTGCATACACTCGGCTGCACAAACGTTCCGACTGCGGCACAAATACATGTCAACGGAAACCTGCAGCATGCAGGAACCAGGGGTTAGCTTTCGTAGGAATCGTGGCGTACGATTTCCCAGCACAAACGTCACGTGCGTCATGTGATACACACGAGATTCGCAGTCAGAACCTGATCGAGCAGTATGTGATCGAACACGGATACAGGTAGCCGGATACCGGGCAGTACGGGATTTTTGGTGCCGGTGGTACAAGAATATGCGCCTAGGCGTTTGTTTAGGGGATACAACGTTAACGGGTTTTGCATGGCACCATTGCATTAAATTATTGTCTACACGTCCGTGTCTATTAGAAGGCCGATGGACTCAGTTATAATTAGCTGGTGAATTAAGCGGGACCGGCTGGTCATAACTACAAGGAAAGCGGAAACAATCGCGGAGACGGGTCAATTATATCCTCTTTGGGTTGCTGCTACCAATTGTGACGTTTGGATTAGCCGGAAGAATATTTCGTGAGAAGCGACTAAGCAGTTCCAGATCTACAGTTGCAATTGTTGAGAGAACTGCATGGCCGAAAAACGCGCTCCAGTTCGTGTACTCGTATGCATATGCGTGGACACGGAGCTACGGTTCGATCCATTCGGCGGAAGATCTAGAAATAAAATGCTAGCAGTCTGGTACCTTACAGTTAGCTGGGTTATCCCTGAAGAAGAAACTGCTTGATACAAGCGAAGCAATTGGTACTTTGAACATCATAATTAAAAACTACTCACAGTAGTACATTTTATTGCGATGAAAAACGATTAGGTTTTTATTTAGACGCCATTAATATTAGCAGGTACATCGAGCGAATCCATGACAGACAAGTACATGCTTCTTACATACAGTAAAGACGCGTGCCACCGTAAAAAACGCGATCCTGCAGTGGACGCACAAAATCTCTTATCTGATTGTGAGCGGTTGTACAGTATTTTTCTTTTCTCTTATTGTTCTCCCAATTCGATCAAGGGTACAACTTAACGCGGCGTCGATCCTTCGGAAGTGTCATTTTTTCGAGAATTTTTGCTCTATGCAAAAGCTCTAGGTGTACTCGATTTCGCAGCCGTACATGCTAACGGCGATCCATATGGCTTCATACACATGGGATAGCAGGGATACATTTCGTGTGCGATAGCAAGGAAGACCACGAATATCGACAGGTTACATCACTTACTTGCTATGTCCTTATACGTCTTCGACGTCTTCCAGATGAAGCCACGCTCTCACTGACACATAGCTGGTGTACAGTACTTCTTAACACGTTTGTTACAAACAAGGTACAATGTAATGTGTACAGTACTGATATCGATGGTTATGCAGATCATATAGCTGACAGCGTGGCCGGGTCCCGTGTTAATTAAGCAGAGTAATTGTTGATTAGCCCGACACAAGGGTATACCTAGATGAAGTGCAGACAGGAAATGATTGCTCTTTACAGGACATGATTATGCAGATTTGACGGATAGGTACTGTGGTATTATTAGCAAGGGTACATAATATAATTATATCGATCCATCTGGCAAATCCCTGTGCAAATGAGCCAGCACAAAGGGCCAGAGTGTCGATCGGTCGGCGCGGGCCTTGAAGTCGTATTATGCGGCATTGTTGCGGCTGATTAATTACGGGATGCTTTGGCTCGTTTGCACGCTTGGTTTGCTCCAGCGATCGACTGGGGATGCGCATATAAGCCCCTTCTCCACGGTAGGATGCCGCGTCTTTGCGGTCGTAATTGACGGGGACAGGGCTCATTATACACTGCCACAACGAGTTCATTATTCGGCCAGTAATAATGTTATTATTCGGTCTTCAGTGTCTTGTCCCAGCGAGCACGTGTGGTCACTAATCATCCGCTTAGCATAATTGGATTGATTCATGTACAATTATCACGCATCTGGGAAAATTAACGTCTTCGCATTCTCTGTTTGTGTATCCTTCGTCTTACGACCAACAGACCGCATTCCGGCCCTATAAGGTCACGCACAATTGCACAGCCTGCTGCATTATCAATATTAATTACACTAGAACCGTACAATAGAGAGTACCGTACAAGTTTACATTTCCACATAAACGGATCGGTCATTTTCACAAATTATACAAACAAGATACGTTGTTCGTTGTTTTTGCATTAGAAAGAGCATGTACATCAGGCAAAAGATAGTATTTTGTTTCATTTATTGTATTCATACAGCGTATGTACATCGGCACGTTATGCCGCTGTTTGCCAAAGTTGTTCGTACATGTTGACAACAGCAGCTGAATATCAGAGCAACATTGCTTCAGCTAACGTTACATACGCATGCTGTCGGTAAAGCAAGCCAATGAAATGGAAATGGGCGCATAATCGTGTAATTACACGAGTAAATCTGTATATAAAGTGCCTTTTTACCAGGCTAATCCAACGTGTTTTCCTCCATTGACCAGCTTGATCTAACTGACAGAGACCGATCAGCGCCGTTTCGTTTCGCGATGGCCTCCGCTCAGCCTCAGCGGCAACAATTGGCCGCAATGAATTCATTCCGACTGCTTATAATAAATATACAGTCATGATGCGAAAAACGCTGGGAGCCAGCTAATCGGCGGCGTATTATTATTAGTGGCATGAGCATGAGCATGAGCATGAGCATGAGCATGAGCATGAGCATGACACTGCGCCCCTATGAATATTTATGCACTCGCCGGTCGATCAATCCGGCTGCTGTTTTCTTTGCAAATTATGCCCCAACGTTTGCTTTGCAAATTGAAGTGACATGTGCCTTACGAGATTAATACTACACTTACACTGATTGCACTGTAGCTGCTTCCACCCGCAGTCGAGTTGTACCATGTGTAAAGACTTAGTACTCATGTACGTATACGTATATGTTGTGGCTTCGATGCAATAATTCGCAAATTCTTTATACATAAGGCGCTCTGTTTCTCAACAATTACACAGTTCACTTGCCGAAATTTACTTCACAAACTAGATTGTTCACAAGTGCAAAACGTTGTCCATGTTACGTGCTAATCGTTCATCGCTACTTACGACAACTAGATTGTTTTAATAATGCATTATGGCCCGTGTACTGAACAAGTAGAAGCAATTGCGTTTGTAATGCGAGCCGAGCGCCACTCTCCACCAAGTTTACGTATACTTGGCCGACAAATGCGCTGGCTACTAAAATGGCAAGTAGGGATCAATTCCGGGATAATTGAATGTCGATGTGGACATATACGGCCGTGTTGACGCACTGTGTAGCGACAGGCGCTCGGGACGTGTGCCTGGGCAAACAGACTGTGGAAGGGGAAGTGGCAAATGCTGAGGATCAACACCGCAAATCAATGATCGTTGCTGTTCATTTAATTTACTTTTCAAGTATCCAAATAGGCCCTTCCATCATCCGACACTTGTACGTATACACAACACCCAAGTTGATTCATACATGCATTACACCTAATCGCATCTCAACACAAATCGATCGCTTTACTTATTTCACAGCTTATGTAACGTTCATGCATCATTTCTTTCGATAAACTAAATGAAATATACAAAGTACCAGCTATGATAGTCATATTGCATTCCTTGTTCTAGCTGCGGTATTTGGGTGAAATTAGCGTCAAATGAGGATTGATTTCATTCCTGGCAATTGAACTGACACGACTCTGCTCTGGCCTGCATTAGATTAGTTATAAATCATGTCGGTTTTGAATACGGTGGAAATTGCCTGTAAATGCCATATTGGCGCTGCGCATTTACAGCTAGTTAGCGAGATTAGCACTTGAGCGCCGAGATATACTGGGCCAGTGGAGGCCGGGCCAGTGTGTGAGTCAGCGACGACGCGCACGTCCCATTGGCTGCCGTCGGCACACTCAGCGGCGGCCGACCAATAGCACCTGTCAATTAGGCCGTGACATCAACGCGCGTCCGCCCACCGGCCGCTGCAACATGTTCAGGCCGTGTGGCAAGTTCAAGACCATTTACAAGCTAATGCCATCAATACGAAACCGCATTCAATTTGCTCCGACTTACAACTAGTGCTAGTGCTAGTGGATGGATATATCACAAATAAACACACTTGGTGTTTGTTAATGCCGTACTTTACATTGGTCATCCGTCAGCGCCACAAGTGGCTGGCTGTGTTGTTCGTTTATTGCGGAAAGGTTAATGTGCTAGAATGATGTGTAGTGTGCTTCTGGATTGATCATTTTCACTGAATAATTCGTGCGATATTATACGATGAGCGTTCGCAGCTATAACGGCTCGGCGATGACCTCGAAGAAAGCTCCCCCGACGCCTCCGTCGACTGCCGGCTCTTCGCCCAAGAAGGCCTTTTCCATCGACTCCATCATCAACTCGGACGGTGGGAAAAGGAGCCGGAAGACGCCTTCCCCGGTTGCGCCCGTCGCCCCGTGCGCCCGCTCCCACAGCACCTGCAGCGCCACCTCCAACCACTCGCTGACGCCATCGGCCAGCTCGCCACCTTCCGGTCGCGGCGGCGCCCCCTCCCTGTCCCTGTACGGGCCCGTGGGCCATCCGGGCGCCGGCGGCGCGCCCTTCACGGCCGGCCATTTTATGGACAACTTCAACCTGGCCGCCGCAGCCGCCATGGCGGCGCACGCATCAGGGGCGGCTGCCGTTGCCGCCGCTGCCGCGGGCCACATGCAGCACCCGGTCAA
>JAQGAU010003716.1:0-12700 GCA_034698045.1 Paramacrobiotus richtersi
ATAGTGTAAGGGTGTGCCGGAAAATTTTCGCTACTATGTTGTCTGTTGGTTTCTTCAATAAAATTCACACTAAAACATTTAACGGATTGACTCGGTTTCGAATCGACCAGAAAGTGCAGATTCTGTTAATAAATTATACAAAATTATATCCAGTGACAGTTTTCACTTTTCGTTGCCAACATATAAGACATATTGTATACACGACGAAACTGATAGAAAATGTAATCCATCGCACATTCGTATGTTATGTGCCGGCTGCCTGCATATCAAACAAATTCATGGTATTCGGCAAATTATTTTAGTCCGCAAAAAATTTGAAAAATGAGCCGATCCTTCTGCGTACTGGTTAATGTTTTACAGACATTTTCAAATGTTGCTGCAAGTACACTGGACCAGCTCTAGCTGCGTTAACAATGCTGATTTCGATCACACATTCTAGCTGTTTCCGTGTGACAGCTACAGACATAGCGAAGATGCACTTGCATAATACTCGTACGTACATATGTATTATGTGGACAGCAAAGCGTAATCACCGCTTTAGTGACTCACTGCATGCTCCGTAATTAATGTGCTAAATTTAATGATTTTAAAATACATCCACCCGCCTAATAAATACGATCTGTTCGTGTTGTTTCCAGAACAAGATCTAGATATCGAACATAAGAGCATCCTCTTCATATTATTAGAAGCCTGTTTCAAGAGATTTGTATGGATATAAAAGATTACACGTTTTTTCGAAATTATAGATTAAATATTGCGGTTTTTATTGCCTGTATACGGTATTTGTATGTTTTGTGATCCACATGTATACGATGAAAATGTTTTTCAATTTTTACTGATGAACAAATTGCTGATAATTTTTGTTGGATTTTTTTATTCTTAATTAGCTTACCCTCACCAAATACATGAAATGTTATGTAAATCGATTAAAGCAATATTATGCACGTATTAATGTTTGGTGTACATATAAAGTACATACATGGTGTAATAATTCTGCACTGCATATTGCCGTTTAGGTTACTAAATGCAACACAAACTGTATTTACTTACATGTAAACGAATGTATACCATAATTTACAGCCTTTATCAACAAAAGGCAAGCCTTTACAAATCGGACGATTCATATCTGATGTACCATGACACCTTGTCACTCGACCGTCTCCGTGACCCGGCGCACAAGTAATACCGAAACTTTGGACAAATACAAACATAAACAAAGAAACCAGCTGCATAATTGCACAGGCTCGCAATGTAGCTGAACCGTACAATGCTGATTTGCAGTTGTGGAAAATTTGCAAAGTCCGGAAAATTCAGGAGCTCCAAAGCGGTGTGTGCAACGGCCGGTAGCTGCGCAACAAGGTATAAGCCCAGGGACCCGTAGAGCATACAACTGTGAATATGTTGCAAGGGTTCGGTATCGGTATTAGCCTGGTGACATTTGCAACATCGGGTGATAAGCAGAATAACAGAGACGGCGGCCACTGCTCCATACCGGAAAAATACCATAACAACCTGAAAAATTTAGCTTTTGATAAAACTTATGCAAAAACTGTCAATTCAGTTAAAATATGCAAGTTTAGGGGCAATATATCTGCAGTCAATTATTGAAAAGCATTTATATGCATTTATTGGATGTAAATCTTGATTAACAGTTGAAGGGCGTGCTAGTAATAGAAAACAAAAATATGCCGTCGGCCACACATACATACATGTAAGTGAAACCATAAACCTACGCTACGAAAACCTACGTATTTATGCTTTCGCAGCACAGTCGCCGTAAATGTTGTAAAGAAAACAATAGTTGGGAACTGTGATTAAACTTCGTGCACTTAAAGAAACGAGAACGGTAAGCAATAATTACAGATAGAATAATATTCAGTTTTTCATACCATCGCATCGTTTTGTATTTGATCCCACTTCTGCAACCAATCCGGTACAGTAGCAATGCGGTCCCTTCTGTCAAAGGCCAATCGGAAACAAAAGCCAACAACATTCTCGGATGACAATAATGCAGCGAGAATCAGAATCGTTAACACTGTTAAACTATAGGGGATGCGACGATTATCTGTCAGATTAGACCTTTTCCAGTTCGCCACAATTGTGTCTAGACCATATATCACCAAGATCCTTAAAAAACACAAAACTGCTGCAAATACGGCAAAAAATTAGTAGAATATGACGATGCTTACCAGTCGGCAAAGTGGATGAACGTACAGTTCGCCCATTTGTACATTGCGAAATATATTTGAAACACCCCGGTGTATAAGAAATGGAATATGCTCTGCAGCTGAAATGTTATGACGCAGCTGGCGACAAAAATCGGTAATTCTATCCACCTGTAAAAAATACAGATTATTGTACAGCAGATTTCGGTTGAATGCCGAACTTTTTGCACTTACAGAAGGATTAATCCGGAGATCGCCATTGCACGCAAATACACTGCTTCTCGCTGTTGACTCGTTCCCCGGGAGAATACGTTGATGATTAGGGTGTTTCCGATTGTGGACATGGCCAGAAGTATGGGATACGCGATGATTTCCACCCAAGAAACAGCATGATATACATCGCTGTACGTATCGGAAGAAGCGTTTGTGTCGTTCATATTAAATTCTAAACTTTTAACAGCAGTATCAGTGGACGATATGCAAAATCCATTTATAATCAGTTAGAGAAGGTTGTAATAATGAGTGCACATTAAGATCCCGGATTGGCGGAAACATTAATTGTACAGGCTACACACAAATCGAAGATTTTTGTCCTGCGTTTCACGGTTGTGCTTGAAAGTAACGCTAGGGGAAAGGGTGATCTGATCTACAGTAATATTTTTTAGGCTGCGCTGTTTATTAACGATAATCTCTAATAATAGCTCTACCATAGTCAGTACACTGTGGTTCTACGGAAAAGTCCAGTACATCAATACAGACAGTACAGCATGTTCTATTCAGCGCAAACATTAAATCTGCACTCTTCGTTACGGTACTTACATTCTATTGTGAACAATTTCACCGCGTTAGCACTTAGTGTAAACTGATTTCGGTTACCGTAAACTAGTTGATGGACGTACGCGTTTATCGTTGATTTATCGTCTTAAAAAATATGAATGCAGTACGAGTTAGTATGGCATAAAAAATTGCCAACGTGAGTTCAGAAATACAAAAATGTGTTGAAAACTGCATTGTTAATAATATGTAATAATGTTACATGGTGTATGCAGTGCAGAACTTCATAAATAAATGTTACTGAAAAAAAGGAAGCATGATGTGTTCGTGCTGTATAGAAGGAATGAGAAGCGTTCATCCTGCTATGTTTTGTGGCGGAGGTAGTATCCGAGCGTCGCCTTTGGAAAACTCTTGTATCCACTGGAGATATGGTTGCAAACGTGTAGCTATTCCACCCGCAAACCTTCCTGGAAGGGGAATTCATTTTATTAATACTAGTAATGTGCACTGACTTGCTAAAGCTTGCACATCCAGAATCTTATTAAAACAGTGCATATGAATCTTCTGATTGATAAAGTAAAATCACAAGTTTCTTGCCTCTATTCACAGATATACACTTTCATCGTCTTATACTTTTACATACAATTACGCACTCAAAGAATTCATGAATATGTTGATTTACGAATATCATTTATAGCTCAGTCATGGATGTGGTATGTATGAACACATATTTGGTATACAAATTGATGACGAAGGGTTTTTGTCAACCGTACCTGCTTTACAGCCAAATCCATAGGAAACAATGCCGGCTTGGTAATGACTGCGCGTTTCCGCATCGAGACAAACAACCCCGCCTAATTAATGAAGATTGCAGAGAACCTGACAGTACGAGCAAGCGAAAGCCGCGCTTCTTACCGCCAGTATCTCCCTGACACGGAACTTCTTCGGGTAAAATTTCACCGCAAAGCAGATTGTTAGCATTCGGCGAGTTATTGCCGTCGGTTCGAATGTCGCATCTGGGATCTTGCAACCGAGTAAATAAAATGCTCATGTGGGACATTTCTAGGTTTCCGGCATTTTTGTTAAGGTTTTCTTCTCGATTCAGACCGTACCTGTAAAATACGACGTGGAACAACACGTGAAAAATTGGCCAGATTCGATAAAAATGTAGAAAGCCTAGTAAACTTTTCTTACTGTAGTTATTTTAATTTTACAAAAAGCGTTCATTAGCCTAATAGAGTAGATAATTAAGTTAAATAACCAAGAAGAATACAAAGTGGTGCAATCGCTGCAGGTATTTATTTAAAATGTTAAATATATAGCAAAAATTTGTTGAAAAGTATTATAAACATAAATAATACGATAAGATACAAGAAGAAACGCACTGGTTTGATTTTAAATTTGCTTTGGGTGATTCGAATCAGAACTTAATTTGTCAATCGATGCTGTATGAAACTATATAATCTGATGATGCTGTTTTACCCAGTTATCACGCAGACTTCGGTGAAATCCGGAAACTCGGAAGATAGACAAATGGGACAAATACAGGCCTTCGTAAAGTCAATCTCTCTGTCCAGTTGCATTAGAGCGATATCGTTTTCGTTGGTTACGGGATCAAAACTTCCATGGCTAGTGACCAGAGCAACCTGAAACTGTTGCATACAAGAGTCCGGCGTATTCGCATTCAGGTCGTCATTGACTTGCACTGATCCCAGAACAACCTGGAATCGTTTCGCATCGAAAATCCGTTGCCCGTTGCTTTAAGAAAAACAAACAGCAAATCACGACAAGTAAACAGAAAAAAATTATTTTCCGGTCAATATGTTCCAGCTGAAATATTCTCAGTTTCAACACTTCATAAAGTTTGATTTACCTTAAATCCATCACGCAGCTGCTTGCAGTTAAAACCGTATGACTTCCTGTTACCGAACCGCCGCAGACTACTTTTCCGTCACGGAGGATTTTTGCCTACAGAAAAGCGAAATCGATCGTATTTGAAGTAATCATCCAGAGCTATTTGGCATATTGCGCATTTGGCTGTA
Source organism: Paramacrobiotus richtersi (assembly GCA_034698045.1). Taxonomy (NCBI): domain Eukaryota; kingdom Metazoa; phylum Tardigrada; class Eutardigrada; order Parachela; family Macrobiotidae; genus Paramacrobiotus; species Paramacrobiotus richtersi. The sequence continues at coordinate 4,982 of JAQGAU010003716.1, forward strand.
TTAATTAATTATTTCTTTTTATTTTGTGTTCTTAATTATATGATCGTACCATAATTACCGTTAATATTGAATTTCAACAGTTGCAGATAGACTAGTAATTAGAAACGTATGTATGTATGTAAAATATTAAATATAAGATTTTTACGTAAAATACTGACGTAAATGTTTAAGGTTTACTTATCGATGTTCGTCAACTTACATGCCAGCAGCTCTGGCCGCTCCGCATCCGCATATCTTGCTTGGTTTTCGTTTCCACAGCCGATCCATTGACCAGACCTAAAATGACGCGTCCGAGGAAAGGTAAGTCAGAATTCCCGCGCGGATTGAAATTTCCGTCGATAAGTCGAAAGGGGTCATCTGAACCGGTCCGCGGCACACCACATGGTACATCGGCAAAGGTTAACTCCCGATTCGGATCGTTTCTGGTCAACTGTGCGGCGATCGCCTTTGACGATTCGCGCAAAAATGGCGCAGAATCAGCCGGATTCGAGAAAGCGTTAATTTGGACACTTTGAGAATGTAGTCCATGCGCGAAAAACGCAAGCAAGAATATAAGGGTAAACGTTCGTTTTATCGCTGGAGACATCTTTTTCAGAGGCTGCATTAAAACTAACTTCGGCCAGTTTATGCAGATGGAAGAGCGATCGACTTACCAAGTGCCATAATGTTACGATTGCACACAATAATAACCGTTTTGTAATCAGTGGCTTTTTTGTCGTTCAGGTATGTTTTTGTCGATCATACCCATAACACATACACATACGAAAACACTTATTAACGATCTGAAAAAGTTTGGGAGTTTTTGTTGGAGTTTAAACTGCCAGTCTGTTCGTTCCTAATGGCGTTCGCATGTACCGGTAGTTGAAAATTGCAAAAGGCTTACAAGGTCACTTTCAAGACATTACGGCGCACGCGCGTAGTTTTCTTTGCAAGCTTCCGTTGCACAAAATGAACTATTCCTTTTTGCAGGTAAAAATACACCGGTGATGTGAAAATTAACATCCAGATGCAGAACGATAAATTAATCACTGTAACAGCATAAACTGCCACAAACCACATATTAATTTTGTTCACGTCTACTACAACAACGTTATATATGCGTACTAAGGATCAGTCAAAAGAGTGTCCGTGCCAATGTTGGCTCTTATCCAGTCCAACTGCTTTGACACCCTAGTGTATATTCCGCCAACACCTGCAAAGAATTAGACATCACATTGGCTTCTGTCGCAATGTAAAACAGGGCAAATTTCTGCCGTACCTCGACCACATCCTAGTCCGTAGGAAACAACACCAGCTTGGTAGTGGACGCGTTTCTCGGGATCAAAACAGACAAATGGCCCTGGAAATACGTATGTTTTTTGTAATATGTTAGACCTAATAAAGCGGTGGTTAATGAGAATAAGCAAATGTGATTACGTACTGTAGAAACGAAATAAAACCAACGTTTATATGGTACAAACCTCCACTATCTCCTTGGCACGTATCCTTCCCCTTCACGTCTCCCGCACAGATTACGCGATCATTATCATACGGAAGGTTTTGTGGATTGTCAATGTAACAGTTGTCACTGGTGTTGGCATCCATGATGTTTAGCGGGACCCATTTCAGCGTACGCGGCGGACCACCTAAAAGAATTTATCTAGCAAATAATCGTCGACAAGTTGATTTTGAATAAACGGCGCAATGACCTGATGAATTTAAAACCAAATGCTAAACTATAAGTTGGACGGACTTGTTCTCAATGCGTACCTTTCTTTCCTTCATTTTCTAATCCATACCTAAAAGGGTCAAATTCCCCATTGACCGCGCGTGTAGTACCGAAATGAACGATTGTACCTTACCCGCTAACGGCACAAATCTCCTCCACCGCTGGATCGTGATACTCAAGGCACACTGGACACACACAACCGGAAGTGAAATCAATGTCTTCTTTCAGGGTGATAATAGATATGTCGTTTTGTTGCGTGGTGGGGCTGTAGTTTGCATTGGTCTGGATGCTGTCCACCTGAATGGTCTGGGCGCAACGGCTGTTGTCGGTAACACTGTTGATTGTGTCCGTATGGCTCAACGCGGCACCCACGGTAATGCGGAAGCGTTCCGGATCACGAGGGATGACATCGCTTTAAAAAACGTAAGCACATGTTAAATGTAAAGTATAACAGCAACAGGTTGTTCAATAATTTCTGTATGCACAGTAATTTCAATGAATTTGTACAGTACAGTGTTCAATAATTTCTGTGTCTGCCTACCTTGCGGCACTACAACTACCTACTGTATAGTTAATTAAACGGGCAAACCAGAAAAACTTCTGCGAAATTGTCTTTCACTTCCAACCGCTTTGAGGTCGTTTCGACTTATCGTAAGCATGCAGAAAAATGGATTTGATAGCGCGCGCTGTTTTCATGCGCGTAAAAGCCGGAAAAGATTACGCGTACTTTATAAATCTGCTAATACGTACAAATATCTGTTAACACAGTGGGTGGCAGACAATATGGTCCTTTTACCGATGACCGAGCCTCCACAGATGAACGTACCATCGCGAGAAAGTTTCGCCTGGAATGAAAGGAAAGATCTTGTCAACGCAGTCACAAGCTTTTTGTGCTAAATTATTCTTGAACCTCCATTTGGTAACTGATAAGTGTTGCCGTGTCATGTTTATCTGTTACAGAAACATACGCCTAGAAAGTAAAAACTGCAGATTTGACAGTATATATACTGACAGTATAAATACTGTTTTTTGTTGTTAACGGCATGACAACTGTCAATTTTTCATTTATCGTACAGACCATGTGCCACTGCTCTACAAAATTCGCTGAATGTCATGCGCGATCAGTTCAGTCAGACTGTCAGATAGTCATACTGAGTACGTTCTTCTGGTATCGTAACCGAAAATGATAGCAAAAAATAATTTTATACAATTGTAAGTGAGACAGTAACGATCCAAACATTACATCAGTTCAGTTTAAGCAGCAGAAGACCCTTTACCTGCCAGCAGATCTTCGACGGCGGGGCAACCGTTCCTCCCACAATTTTATTGGCCTCCTTCCCGTTAATCAACACCCTATCCATTCCATCACCGGCCCGGCTAAATCTTCGGCTGTTCGTTTCTTCCAGATCGAAAGGATCATCACTCCCCGATAAAGGAACGCCACATCGCGGGATACCGCCGGTGGGAACCGGTTTCTTCTTAACATTAACTACCGGTGCTTTAGCTTCGCTGGTCAACACCGGACGCACGGGCGCTACTATAGAGGAGGTGTTCTGAGCATCGCTGATGGGTTTATTGTGCAATGGTTTAGCACGTATCCAGTGGGGATGTTGTATGTAAAAAGCGTTGATATTAAACGATAATATGAGGGCTAAGAAAGTGTAACGTGCGAGCGATGCAATTATCATGTTGATGCCGGTATCACGCGTGGACAATTATGCTTTGATATAATAACTACCGGCACATGTGGACCCAGTTTGTTTTGCATGAATTGAGGTGCCGAAGGTGTCTGTTTTTCGTTCGTTGTTCTTGTCACGTTCGAACGGGAAAACTTGCAGAACGGACAGAGTGCTGGTTAATTACTTAATGTGTTTACGATGGGCAAATGAATCGGCCAAATCAGTTACCAAGTGTTAACGCGCATGCAGCTACCGTTCTTATGTTTTCTAAGTCGGTTTACACATATGAAGATTAGCGTATAGTTATGGGTCACGTGCAGGGAATCATGCCGTTTTTTAGTTCCGCTATGGATCCTTCTGTTAAATTTTGGTCGCCAATCAGCTTTCACAACAGTACATCTATATACAACCAACCAAACTTTGTCGAAACCTTGTCACATCGTAAAATTTGCCAAAGATTCTTGTTACTTTATGCATATGTACAACATCTTCGTCATCCAAGTCTTAAGCTGGAAAGGTCAGCAGATCCCCTCCAGAATTGATTTTGATCCACTCCAAATACTGCGAGACGCGAGTGTAAACACCACCGACACCTACATAAAATGATACGATAACCCAGATTGTTATATATCTTGTGAGTGATGTATAATTACCTCGCGCGCAACCGTTCCCATAAGAAACAATGCCCGCTTGGTAGTGCTTCTTCGTGGCGGGATCCTGGCATACCACCGGGCCTAACATAGACATACAATTGTCCACAGTTTCGGAATAAAGTCAAGACATACAGAGCACAAAATTGTGCGTTTATTACATTATTACAAATTTATCCGGCAGCGGTGCGATAACAATAATACGGTATAAAGTAACGAAAATATGTTTATTTACTATAAGATTCTAGACCCGCATGTGAGCATGTGTTTATGGGTTATTGTATGTCCGTTTCTCACCTCCGCTGTCACCTTGGCATGTGTCTTCGCCAAGCACATCCCCGGCACAAAGTAGATTGTTCATATCGCTGGGCTGGCCAACAATATAGCAGTTGGCATCGAAATTCGTCGGTAGAACGTTCAGCTGCACGAATTTCAAGGGTCGCGCGCCGGCACCTACATAACACTTGCAGTTCAGTGTTTTCCACCAAAAGAAATGCTTTCACTACGTACTGCTGCCTCCTTCTTGCAAAAGTCCAAACCTACAACAAAAAGTGCGCAGTTAAATTAAAAGTATCATTAGAAACTTGAAAAAGAAAGGTCAGCTTGATTACCCGCTAACGGAGCAAATTTCGCCGATCTTCGGAGTCTGCGCACGAAGACACACCGGACAAACGCAATCCTTACTGAAATCGATATCCCTATCCAGTGTGAGTAGCGCAATGTCGTTCTCGTTCGTCGACGAACTGAATCGGGAATTGGTAATTGTGCGCACCACATTAAACTGCTGTGCACACCCGGTAGAGTCCTGGCTTTGTATCAGAGTATCACTTTGACCTGCGCCTAAATCCAATAAAATAATGGTCTTTGCACGGATATTTATAATACAACTATACTGTAGTGCGAGATATTCGCCGAAGCTAGTAATTCTCCAATAAAACTTCTTTCACTTACCGAGGACAATCTTGAACCGACTATTGTCGTACGGCTCAGTTGGATAATTTCTACAATAAGATGCGGTTTTTTTTGTATAAAGAAAGAGACACCAAATACCAGATCTATCTATTAGATATTAGTAGCATTTTAAAAAATAAGACAGATCCAAAAAGATTTAGAACAAAATACCCGCGAGGATTCCTGACGCAGTGTTCGGCCGTCAAGATAGTCCGTTTGCCGACAATAGATGCCCCGCAAATGAACGATCCGTCCTTGTGTAGTTTTGCCTGAAATGGATATAGTTTTCGTGACAGAAATCAACATCACATTCATACGACAACAATTTCCAACAAATTAAACATTTAACTGGAACGCGTGAATAATTGCTTTACCTGCCAGCACACAGACCGCACATCAATCTTCTTCCCACCGACAATCTTATCCTCCACCGACCCATTGACCCTCGCCCTCCACCCGCCTGTTCCCGACCAGATGGGCTGGTTAACGGCCGACAACCCAAAGGGATCCGTTCCACCTAATCGTGGAACACCGCACTTGGCGTTAGAAATATCCCCTCGTGCGACACCTCGGTTATCCCCTCGGATCTCCTCCACAACCTCCTGCACCACGACGACCGAGGGCTGGGTCGCTACCTCCTGGGGGTGACCGAGATTCAACCAGTACGACCATTCTAGCTTTTTGGCGGGTTTAGGTTGTGGCTTGGTACGGGTACGGTTACTGCCCACCGAATAGGCGGAGTCTGCAAGGAAAGTGGTGAGAAGGAGGGTGGGGATTAATCCTCGCATTTTTTGGTGGAGATATAGGAGAGAGTACCGGTTAATTTGTAGTAGAATGGGGTAATTTATAGCGGTGGTATGTGTATGTTTTTTGATTTTGATGGTTATGCAGAGGTAGAAAGTATGTAATAGCTGGGGAAATTTATTGCTTTTTTAACCTTGTCGCTCGATCTATGGATGGTGTAAACAATGGGTTTTGTAACGAAAAAGTAGGGTGTAATAATTTTGTTTCGAGGTCACGTTCGTTACCATTTTGCTCAAACCGATGACTTGCTATATACTGCGTAGGTTCTCTTGTGTCACAAACTGGCCCAGTAATCAGTGCTAATTAACAATAGAGCACACTACAAAACTGTTTCGGTGAAGACGTTCTTACGGCAGAGTTTCAAACGTTGCACTTTTTGTTGATTGAGCTATGCAAGTGTTGCACATACGTACAGTATACAGTAACTGAAAAAGGAAACTAATTTCGCATAACATGGAACAGGCGAATCGCACACGTATCGGAAGTCTGTTTTACGAAGTTGTGGTGTTCGCTAATAATTAATTCAGAACGCTTTACTTATCCGAAACGTTCCGAATCACCACCGTCTCGAGAAAAACATTCTGAGTTAGCTCGGCGAAACGCGTAACTTGTTTGTTATCGGAGACAACTTCGCACGTGCGCGCACGTGCTTTTCATCTACGTATACAGACGATATTTAGGTGACAAACATGACAACCTACCGGAAGTCGTTGGCACAATGACTTGCAGTAAGAGCCGCTAACCGTGTCGTCACCGACTAACCGAAAACTATCCATAACTGGTCTTATGAAACAAATAACAGCTGGTAGTTGATATTCGGTATCATAATTACCCACATAAAAATAATGTGAAACATGTACGAGCGGTCCTGTTTTGCAAACTTTGCGCTGATAGCTACAAACAATAAAAGTAGAGATCTGGCAAGACTTCTGAGTAACCATATCTATCGTCTGCACATGCACGAGCGGCGAGAGCTCGTCTCCTGCGTACCATATGGGCGGTGTTTGTTTCGTAGAAGTTCTTGGCGAAAGGCTGTTCTTAACGGATGGTGTTAGAGATGGCTGCTTTAGGTAGTCGATTGGCAGTGGTGGAGAAAATACATCAAAGATCTGTAAATCCTACAATGAGGCCTGCAGCCGTGCTAACAATGAAAAAACAATGCGTCGTTGAGATCCACGGTGCATCTGTCCAAAATCCACAAAATACCAGTTTCTCCGAAAATTTGCTATGTATTGTACACTGATGTATGTTGATATCGGTACCATAAATTATTGGTTTCCGTATTGATCGGAATCTATGATTTCGGATCGTTTGCAATGTTTTCGTTTTCGGATCAAATACGGTACCTCGAGACCATGGTCAAACAGAATTTTATGAGTTCGTGATTCTTTATAGGTGAGAATTGGACCAGAAGCCCAAACCCCTTAAAACCATTAAAACTATTATAACCCCAGCACAAAACAACTCCTGCTCATGCACTGTGTGACCAAATTACCAATATTTTCCATTCATTGCGTACATCAGTCAAAGCGACGATGATTCCTCACTTCTGCCTTTCGTGACCTTTCTCTCGTAGAACTTCATTAACACGTTAAGGAACCTGGTACAACCACTATTCCGAAGCCACAGAATGCACTGACTTGGGAGTACATAAAAGGTTCGTTGCACACTGAATACGCATATGCATATGCCCGCATTATAAGCCAAATTTGTTCGTTCAAGTTGTGCTGCTTTATTTATAAACGGAGAACATTCGAATGTCCATAAAATGTACAGTACCATCACAGGAATTTCGTATCAACATCTTTGAACACATAAAAAACGCTTCAACCTTTAGAGTTTAAACCTTTTCACAATTCGGCAGCTGATTAATCGATTAGTCCAAGAATATCTCCATCGGCGTTCTCTTTAATCCAGTCAAGGAACG
>JAQGAU010003717.1:0-12699 GCA_034698045.1 Paramacrobiotus richtersi
AATGTCCGCACGGTCCAGTTCCAGCAGCAATCCGTACCGTCGCTTTCCCAGCAGCAGAATATCCCTCCCTTCGTCATTAATCGCCTTGTTTCGATCCATCAAAACGACCAACTGAATCAACCGCTGCAAGTTTACAGCACCACACTGGGGGCACGGTTGTAGGGCGCGGAGATCGCTAGGGATGCGTCTTGGGCATCCGATGGTCAAGCACTTCAGCGGATTGATTTCTGCATCCTAAAGTGTAACGCTGTTACAGGTTTCGAGAGCGGCAAGTGGCTTGCAAGACTTACGTATTCTTGAGTACATTTACTGCAAGTACATGGACCGTAGTACCAGAGTTTGGCCCACCACTGGCGCTCCTTCAATGTGGTGGCGAAGATATTGATTGATATTTCGTTTTGCCGCAGCTGCAAACAAGACCGGTTCCGGTCACTTTTGTAATATCTGTTTGTGACGTATTCGCGGTCTTGCGTACAGCTATACAAGTAGTCTAGGCTGATTCACAAAAGAAGTTAACACTTTCGGTCTGTTCTAGTGGTGAAACTAGTGGTTACTAGACGATCAAACTGTGACACATCTGTATGACATACATCCTTCAAACCCGTGTAGTGAGCGATGTCCTCTGCAGCCCGCACGACCAGAGTCCGTCGTTGCATATCCATGGTGACATTGATGCCCCAGCATACTGGAGTCATTCGCCGATGCAGAGCCTGGGGGAAGAGTCCCGCGGCTATCAGGCTCTCCTTGCCCGTTTTCTCCCGAATCGGAAAGGTATTGTAGCAGACCAATCGAACCATCTGGTGAAAGCCCGCTGGAGGACTACCCAGCGTCGTTGTTGGCCAAATAGACGGAAGAAGAGTATGATCCTGGATTTTGAGCCTGCGGCATTCGAAATGCAGACAGCTGACCGGTAATACTAGTACTTGTTAGAAAACTTCTCGATACAGCGCTGTCTCTCCGAATCGCGCTGGCGAAAGGTCGAAAGGCAAGTTTTAAGGCAAATTGATCAACATGATATGCATTATGCATGCAATATTTTAGCGTTATGAGTCTTATGACTAGGCAAACTACAAGGAAAACAAAAAAAATCCGCAAGGACAAAACAAATTATCGGTCTTATCAAAATTTATGTTAACCTAAACTCTCAGTCGCTTACAGTTTTTCGTAACTCTGATCGTAAGGCAACATTTCCAGGACGTCTCGTGCACTGAATTCTCCATTGAGACCCTTCAGTTGTTCCTTCTTGCCGCTCTGTACAAAGCAGAAGGCCGGCTTGAGATCATAGTTCATTCACCGAATCACAGTTTGAAACACACTGGCGGCACTTGCCTTGATCTTATTGACGATCTTGGCCATCAGAATCTCCGCTGGACAAAATCCAAACTCACCGACGTAATCCTTGTCATAATCAACATTCGGATTCAGCTGCCGGATATTGGAATTCATCACTTTAAGCATTTGGCACTCGCCCTTGTGATCCCGTTTCCAGTCGGCAGTCTACATGTGTAAGTGTCAGTCAAGCGTCAAAGAAAACCGAAATTAAGCGGGACAGTCCATGTACCTGACAATCCTTGCCGCAGTAATAATGCAGTTCGCAACCGGAACACATCATCAGCTTAATATCCTTGTCTGATATTTTGAAGCAGTACGCACACATATCCTTATAGTGCTTGTACTTGAATGCGCAGACCCATGGTTCGCAGGAAAGAACCACATCGCCAGCGGCGAAAGATTTTGACGCAGCATTACCAGTAGAGGTCTTCTTTTCGGTCGCTGGAAGATCCATTTTTTCGTCACAAGGAATGTGTCGTTCTAGATTTCACTAAAAAACTCAAAAGAGACTAGGGTAATCACGATTACAGCGACCTTCTCAGAATGGCATTGTGGACACGGCCCGAATGCTGATGATGAGCGATGCGGAGCCGTGAAAAGTAAAATGCACGAGTGCCTGTAGCGTTCAGCCTGATCTTTATAACGCGTCTCTTCCACGTACGCCAACAGCCAGCGGCACCGCGTATAAACACAGGGCAGTCCGTTGACCCGTCGTATTGTACTGTACCATAATCTTGTTGCTGACTAATCAATGAATCATATCTGGCAATGAGCAACCCATTTTTGTTGATGTGGTCCGTGCAGAACTCTGAACCGAGTTGCGCATTTTATCTTTGTTTATGGACATTAAGGTGTCAAGTGACGTAACAATAGGTTCTACACGAGAACTTCTAGTCTGTGTAGTTGTAATGTCTTGTACGTTTGGTTCGCTTTATTGGTTCTAGCTTCAGTTGTCCCTGTGCTAGCCCACATGGCCATTATAGTTTTGCTCTTTTTGTTCGCATTCGTAGCACATGCGAGCGAGTCGCGACAAACCGTTCACCACGTATGTACAGTTGCTGCAATGATATCTGTTGTTCAAGCATTTGCGTTTTATTGTAAACCACACTCGTAAACAAGCATTTGTAATTTAGTGTCAACAACACCAAAACACAATTGCGGAGTGTACATGAAAAATGATGCAGAGATTCGAATCTATTCAATGGTAGAAAATAACAAATAAAATCAACAGCAGCTCTGTGTTGAAAACACCTAGAGTTTGGTATCCAACTGGAGAGTTTATTTCTATGTGATCGAACAATGCACGAACATCTTCGAAGCTTGTGGATTAGTTATACGGGTGAATACTTAACCTGAAACTGCTGTAAGTGCTGTGAAGTTCACGGTTGAGAGGTTCGCGCTGACCTCTCGAACGACAATATTCGCGCGCAAGATCTGTAAACCGCAATGCTTTTTGTATCAGAAGACGTTCTCAAATAACTGCCCTTGATGGGTAATTAAGAATAGGTTTTGACCTTACCCGCAGCCAGTGTAAGTCGTTTCGAGTCGGCTTCCCCCGCCGTGCAATCCTTTAATTCGTCGTATTTGAACAAGCTACAGAGCGCCACCTTGAATGCCCGTCGCCAGGTTTTACACTGCTCCAGTTTTTTCTGCAAAGAATAGAGTTTGCAGAATGAGATTATTTTGATGGAAATATCATACTGGAATACTTACATTTTAGCCCAAGCATCGTATAAGTCTAACTGTTGTTAAAGGTAACGCTGCTTGTGTGTTGGGTACCTTGCCGGCTCGTTCTAAGGTATCGGATAATGATTTTGGTTGTTTTTACAACGTTTAATACGTCATTGTGTGCCAAGTAGTGTCTTTAGCGCTGGCTTGTTGTGTTACATCATAAAGCGTATACAATTTTAGCCCACTATGCGCTGAATAATCGATTACCTTTAGATTTGCGAGAGAAGGGGTGTTAAAAGTACTGCTTGGCGTTGAGTGTCCAAAAATAGAGCTTCCACGCTGCATACGTTCCGAATTGTTGCGACGTCGGGAATCCTTAGTCAAAATCTGCAGAATTTCGACAAACAAAGTTACTCAAAGTCACGGCAGTAACCCATTGTTTGGACACTAAGTGCACGCCAACATGGTTACATGGTAATGTTGAATCGTTTACAATATATTATGTAAAGCCAGACAGATTGCAACACCAGTTGAGGTTAAACGCCGCATAGAACACTTATTGTTAGCAGCGTCTTCGTCTTTAGAACGAGACTGAATTAAACTAGAGTTCAGTTTTACCGTACGAGTGACGTTCGTCTGTCTGATAGCGGATGGCTGCCGAGTCCACGTTACTGAACCGCCGGAAACGATAGTTAGAGGTTTCGGCTCCGAGACAGTCAGAGAATCCGCATCTTCTGGAGTACCATTTGTGCTGACAGATTGTGATTTTGCATGCATGATTGTGTCAAAGCGGGACGTCTTCACACTCTGAAACTAGAAAGCAGAAAGACACAGTTCATATTTACTGCGTACTTATACGACTAAATTATTATAAAAGTTTGTGATTGTGTGTTTGTAATCGTCAATATGGTTTATATCTTTAAAATTTAATTTAATAAGTTAATAAAATAAAGTCCTGATATGACGAAAACTGCGTAAACCAGGATACACCAATTATCATCATGTTTGATACATATCAGATTTTGTTTTTTGTCATTCCTGTTTACCGGTCTTTTTTTTAATTACCGATGAATCAAACTGATATTTCTTTACCACGCGAAAATCAGCTATCCTTACCCTAGTCGCTTCAGTATGATGAGATCTTCTGGCTGATGCAGCGGCAAACCCCGTTCCGGGATTGACTGGCACGTTTTCGGCGGTATGGTAGATACCGGTCACCGTAACACTTTCGGCCTAAAACATGAATTTATGGTGAGGTTGTATAAAAGATATCGCTAAAGTAACATGGGAACTGCATTCAGAAAGGGCCAAGGCTTGTGTTGGTTACTTGTGGATCTACATCCATTACCTATTATTTTGGCATATTTATGACCTATTATGTCAAACCGTTAAGGTATCGCCAGTAACTTTCCTTGGTTAACTATGTCAAACTGAGTGTATTGAATCAGTACAGCCACTTGACCAAATAAAAAAACGAAACCGAGATGCTGTAGATTTTGGAGAAAACGTTATCTCAATTTAACAACATTTTTACAGTATATTTGCCGCTTACCCGATTTCTTGTGGACAACTCCGACGCCCTGGGTTTGACCGAACTCTCCTCTGTGCCACACTTCTTACAGCTTTGCTGTTTACCAGTGCTCAGTGTTGGAGGTTGCACAATCTGGGCCGGAACTGCCGGCGACTGGCTGGTACTGTAGTAAGGATATCGCGTGGGCATCCTGGAGAATATGGCCCGCATCGACAGTGACATGGCCCAAAAGTGCCGATCCTCCTTCAGCGCCTCGTAAGAGTTCAGCACACCGCATACGGCTAAGGCAAACTGCTTTCGCGTCTCTGGATCCACCGCTGAATCGCTCCGAGGAAGCCCCGAGAATCGGTCAGGATCATAAGAACCCCAGTCAGACATGATTGCGCTAGGTGAAAAACTCCTTGGTTGTCTCTTAAATCAACACGTAGAATGTTCGCTAAAGCAACCGAACGAATCTGACGAAATTTGTGATCTGGTTAACATCAACACTGCTCAAGAAGAAGCACTTGATTTAATTCTGAAACAAACAGTGAGCTTGCGGATTCTGCATACCGCTAGTTTAGCAGCGTCCGTACTGCAGATTTAGCCTGTTGCGAAATTGAAGTACTCATAAACCCACATCATTCTGGCTGTTAATCTACTCAGAAATGGCACGTATGCGCTGTATTTGTTTAACGTGAAACAGAAAATGGATCTGATCCTGTTGTTTCGAATGTCGAACAGTTCACATTTCTGTCTTGAGACTCACCCTGTGCGCACCGGATTCCCACGTTCGTTGCATATTTGTAAAAGTAAGCCGTCGGGCTAGGGCAAGAAAATCGCGAGCAAACAAGTGATAGTTTTCACCAGCATCACAAACACTGCAAGTTTTTGGTAATGCCAGGTATCCGAGCTTTGTACGGTAGAGTCGAGCACGGGTACAGTACAGGCTGATATAAGTGATATTTGGATTAATTTGTTAAGTTTTTTGGCGCTGCAATCGTGTAACAAGTGTCAAGAACTTACTATACTACATATACTTTAGATATAGTAAGTTCTTGCAAGTGTATGTCTATAAGGTAAGTGAAGTTAGTGAACTACATCATGAAAGCTGAAGTATAAAAGATGAAGATAACTTGCACACAGTAAGAGGCTAAATTGTACACGTACAGTGATGTACTAATCACCCACGAAAAAAGAACTCCACAATTTGTTTTGCTTGTATACTGACAATGAGCGCAATTTATGACAGGTTAATGGTTATGTATTTTTTCAGGTAATGTGCCGCAGTAGCACTTCGATTTTTTTTAAATGCAAGGAGAGTTGCAACAATCTCATGCCCTTTATGTTTGCTGCGGCTACGACAGAATCGATAATGCGGCATAACCATATCAAACTTGTTGTGATGTGTAGTAGTTGATAATGACTGACAAGTTTCTCAACAATAATTAACAATTTTGATTTTTGTGTTTCGGACGGGCCAGAACGCCGTGAGCAAGCTAGGCCAAGTACGCTATATAAAATGAAACTTTCCAGGTGCACACTACATTAACGAACCTCAAGTCGCTCGGTTTCACTACATAACAACCCTTTCGCACATAATAAACCATCATCGTCGACACACACATACATATGATTGTTAGTCAGCTGGAAAAAGCCGGCTGGAATGCTACCCAGTGTCGCTGTTGGCCAGATGGTCGGGTGAAGCGTATGGTCCGATTTTCGAAACCTTTGAGATGCGGAAACGCTTCAGTACACGCACATTATACAAATTAGCGGTTACCATTCCTGTTGAGAAAATGAGCAGCTGGTCTGGAATAACATGTTTGTGATACCATAAGTGCGACAAAATAAGTTCAATAACGTAGCCGAAACAATCCGAAGAACTGAAACAGTTGAAGCAAGCATGACAAAAAATGCAAATAATGGAAGGGATTAGATGCCCTATCTCTTCAGTCGTGCTGTTAGTTGCCTTCGTGCGCGGCCCGCGTACCGGAAGTGGGCTGTCTACAGCCGTTAATGCAAGTAGGTCCTTGACCCGCCGTACGCAATGCACTTCTATCTATTCTTTACAACTCGTCTGGTGGAGAACCAGTTATTATGTCGCTGCACGATAAACACCTAGTGATTTTCCTCTGTCATTGCCGTTAATGGGGCACTGGGCAGTATAAACAACTTTCCTTGGAAGTTAAAAGAAATCTTTCGCTATTCCGTATTTTACAACTTTACAGTGAAATTTTCAATCCAGTAATTACTTTATCTACCATAGTGCACTTGTGCCTTGGCTATCAATTTCAGCACTTTTACAGTCTTCCGAAAGTTATTGTAATAATAATGAGGATTTATTGTCTTTTCGCAACGGGACAACGTCCCCTCTGGGCGTCAGACATAATTCGGCAATATTGCGAACAAAAAACAACAAAACATCAAGGATAAACTGCTACAGTTCAAAGGAAAACAGAGAGACAGAGATCAAAGCAAGGGTCAAGGTGAGAAAAGAAATTAGAGACGAAAAGCTGCAGCTGGTGGTATGACCGCCATTGTCACACATTCGGAGACAGAGCTTCGATCGGAGCCGCCAAGCCCCGCAATCAGCACTGGGGCGAAACCGAAAAACGCACCGAATTCCCGGCATCATGGTCTAGTACAACATGTACCAAGATAAGACATTTAGACAGGACAGCCTTGCACTCCACTCGCACAGTAGGTTGGTTATTGTGGGTTCCCCGAGTAACAATGGATAACAAAGTTTTTTTTTGTAGTTTATTATTTTTTAGACTCTTCGATTTTTGCTTGCGATGTTACTGAATGTAAATGTACTTCTACAGTATGTACGTGCCCCGAATTATAATAACTGCTCAACATCTGTCTAGTAAGTCGCAAATAATAAACCTTTTGGGTAAAACTGACTTCCCTACCCAATTGCTAATCACATATACAACGCCGTACTCGAGAAGTCAAACATGATTGGAAAAAACCCGCCAAACCACAAATTTATAAAACACATCAAAAGTGTTTCGAAATGGCGACAACAAAACACACAACAGCTAAAGACAAAACAACGTGTGGCTTCGCTATTGTTCTCGCGGACCAGTTTTCCACGTGCGACTTGATCCAGTCAAGAGCATTGGTCACCCTGATATAGTGCGGCTGGGTCAAATCATCAGGACGACATGTCGGCAACCTATAAAGAAGCGATCCCATTTGCACCCGAGCACGCATATTACAATACTTTATTTTCCCATATATATTTACATTACTCGTCCAGTGAGTCCCACTAGTTCCCACCGACTGGGATCGATGGCACTCCTGCAGACTAGCGGGCCGCCTTCATCGTACATGCAGCTAAATGGAAACAATTACCGTATCAATCTGCCAAGACCGGAATTATCGTACTGCCGCGCGTATCGCTGTTTTAATTTGAATTTTACAACAGACCCTCTCTTGTTTGAATCTCCACCACAGATGGTAACGTTCAGCATCTTATCGATCATGGTATTGTTCAGTCCCAGTAAACACGAAGAATCATATGTGATGGTCTGTTCGACTTGTTGTAGTGTCGCCGCGCCTTTAAATAGATCTTGCGCATCGGTAAACTGGGTCTTTCCCCAACCGGTGGTGTAGCATTTTGTCCCCGACGGCGGATTGTCCTTTGCTAGGCAAACTGGGCGGACATGGTCGTTGAAAAACATTTTCTGATTTAACAAAAGAACGACCTGTAAATAGTATTTATTTGAAGTTTCTGTAAAACTTACATGTTTGACCTTTACGAGGCAGTAATTCAGTCGCCTAGCTGTTGGAGCTAAAGGCTCAACTTCCTCGGCCAAATACTCCATCTTTTCGATGCGATAAACTGCCGTGTTGTTTTCTCTGAACGCGGTGAAGTCGTGCATTCCGGTATGGATTGCAACTGATTTCACGTCCGATCTAAACAAAAGCCATAAAGAGATACGTTTCAGAGCGCCATTCTCGCAATGTAGGCTTACTGAAAAGCGGTCTGCAGCCGCCCGCAACAGTCCGCTGTTGTGAGGATCCAAGACTGGTCGATCTGTGGAACGATATGAATTTGTACAGCGCACTGGATAACTCAACCAGTCGACAGAAGAAATATCGTACAATCGATCCGGAACATGGCAGCAGTTGTTCCGAGACCACGAAAGCGGCTTGCCAGGGCCAGCTATGCGGTTTTGCCTAGATAAGGAAAACCGGCGATGTATCTGCAAAGGCTGTATTGGCGTACCATTGTAAACAACTCGTACTTCTGTTCCACCAAGAATTCGCGTTTGTGCTTGACTCAGAACCGGTGACACTGGAGGAACTCCACATCCAGTTGGGCAGATTTCGTCGGTTCCTCCTGGGCACTCTGATTTTCCTGTGTAAACGAAACGCAGCTCATCATTGCGCAGTCAAACATCGTCGACGTTGTGAATGATACCGTTGCACATCATGTCTCCAGTAAAGCAGACATCGTTCTCCACATCATTAACACAGTAACCGGCGTCCTGTTGGCAGTCGGATCCTGTCAGGGTAAACGGTGCAGGTTAATTTCGACCAGTGAATTCGGTTTGAAATGCAGCTTACTCTGAACAGTAATATTGATGCCCTTTGCAGTGGCATTTAAACGGAAACCAGTGATGAGCGTAAAGGTCTGTAAAATACAGCGTTGCGTTGAATATGTAACCTAGCAAAGCTTGGCTGCTCTAGTGCTATGTTGTCGGTACGTACCACTTTTGTGCCTGATAAACGCAATGCCAAAGGACCACGTCTTCCGGAAAATGAATAAAATATCCCTTCCTCTAACCACATGAATACCATACGTGCAATGTTCACTTTAACGTACGCGATCTGCCGATTTACCGTTTGCAGTTGTTGGATCAACTGAAATCGTCAACGAGTCCTTGGACATCAAATCAAATTCTTGCGCGTTTACCTACAAGCATCAACAAAAGTTCAAAGAAACTTGGCTTGATGTATGGCGAAATCCGTACCACGAGGTTTTTGGCGGTATAGTGGAGGGTGAGTTCCCAAGTGCAGATGACTTGTACAGGATACTTTGAAGGTGTGGCAATGTGCATGCGGGTATACGTATCATCCAGAAAATAAATAGTGTTTGTACAGGGAGGAGGTGGGAGACTAGGAATAGGGGTCACGGCATCAGTTGTTTTTTCGAATCGCATCTGGAAACCTTGGCTACAAAAACATACCTTGAAGTGTCGTATGCAATGTGCTGGAAACCGTTGCTGCAGTACCGTATACGTAAGTTGATACTATACACATTTTAAGTACAAGCTTCGCATTACCAGCAGGTACTCTACCAATTGATACGGTCTTTTTCTTTGGAAAACCAAATCTGAATGTTTATCTGCGCTTTCTGAGCTTACTCAAAACATTAACAAGTTAACCAAAATGGTCGCGCTTCGAGATAAACCATTTATCTCTGTTAAACAGTAAAATAAATTGAAGGAGTCAAATCGACGATCCGATACTTACTATTCCAGGTTGGGTTCTTCTTCAGCACCTATGGAGAAACATACGTATTACTGACTGATGCGATCCACGTTCGAAAGTGCAGAACATTTGTTGTGAGTCAAGCAACCTACAGAACTCGACAACTACTCCCTCTTCGCCGACTACAAAAGGACCAGGCGGTATGAATCCGCAAAATGTTCCTGGAAGACAGAATCGTTCGGCGACTATGACGACGAAGTGGTTTGCTTCGCAGTGGCGAGGTTGTTGATACTTTGGGAAACTTACCATTAGCCGGAATAGGGTAAATGCGCCTACAAACTTCGGTAGACTCCGCGACCTTCAGTGGTATAACTACGACATAATCCCGACAGAAATCTCCCACGCGTCTCAGTGAAAAGGCGTCCGCAAATGAAATTCGTATATTCTGCGGAAGCACCATAAGGATCATAGTTAAGGTTTGCCTATGTAGTTAATTTCGATAATTCTGACAAATGGGCATCATTGATCCAGTGAGCCCTCTTCATGCTAGTTTTCTGCACTATACCGTTCCATTTTGTCGTGGAACTGTCCAACGGCATTTGGATCCAGCCTGGTATCTACCCTGGTCATAAGTGTCATAATAGGGGGACTGTATAACGCCCGAGCCGTCAGCATGAATATCGAGGCGACGGCATCCATAATTCACTTCCTGAAATGCATCGTAGTCCTGTGTGGCATTCTTGATCGTTGTGGTAGACTCCTCAGCCGTCACTACAAGTTAGTAACTTTAAATTTGAATGTTAATGTTCTTGATCTTCTTAAGTCGATTACAATAACCACTGTGTGTGAGTTTCCGGTACCAGAGTATTATTTACTAACAGGAACAAACCTACAGCCGTATACAGAAAAAGCAAAGCACGGCTGTATTTTTTAACAGACTGGTTTTATAATAGCTTTGCCTTTGATACACTTACTAGGACAACATTATACAGCATTTAACAAAAACATCAGCACATCGAAGTAGCCACTGTTACCTGCGATTTCTGTCACAGCAGCCGCTGTAAAGGCACAGATCAACAAAGCCCGGGAAAACTGGCGCATTTCTCTGGATGGTTTGGTTTATTGCTGTCCACGCTTTAAGTGCTAGAACTAATGTGAAACTGTTCAAGAAATTATGAAAGCATTCATACCGAACGTATAAAACATATTTACCGTCAGTGATTTCTGGTTGCCTTTCGCGAATCTAATCTTAGTTTGTTGCACAATAAGCATTGACGTTGATTGAACACTGAAAAGGAAAACGTACAACAATGCAAGCGATTGTCCGTCAGGGCTTTGTTTGCGTTTTCATCGTGTTTTATTCGGCAATGGCCCAGAAACGATGTAGACACAATAACAATTTTCATTGTAAAAATTTTCATTGTTGTATGCAATTAACAGTTTGACGATAAGATACACTTGTGCGTTATAAGATAACGATAAGATACGTTTGACGATAAAATACTACATAATACAGTACTATAGTACAGCAAAGTACTACAGTACTTCTACTGTACATGTTGGTGCGATGTTTATTAACACGTGAGCAATCGGTAAGCAATAATCATTTGCTATGCAATGAGTCGCTGACTCGTTGATATACTGCAAGCATTTACATACTAATTACACAATCAATTATCAACAACAGCAACATTGTAAAATTCGGTGAGCAATTTGTGCATACACTATAATACACATGTAAACAGAAGCGACAATCTTACAGAACATATATATGAGGGCGACACAGCTATGACAAACAAGGCACTGGAAACTGGAGAAAATCTGTGCATAGACTATGTATACACTAGTGAATAAGTACTTACTGAAGAGTATGCACTGAAGCACCCGGCAAAGTTCCAAAATACGATCGGTCGGATCTGATTTGTTCCGTGTTTACAGTGCAACATCCGGTAGGTTTACTATCCAGTTGAACGCTGTATTACTATCGTACAACCAAAGGATATATATAAATACAACATTGTAAAACATTAGGACCCACTTAACGACTGGAGCAGAGCTGACCCAGTTAATGGTTCATATCGAAATTAAGGAGTGCAAGAAGTAAATCCATTTCGGTAATTATCTATGTACAGTGTGGTACTCTTTCTTCTCTGGAGCAATCAAGTTTACTGTCCGGCAGTGCTTTATTACTACATAAACAGTAGTTAAACAGTAACTAAAAGTAAACCATCAATCAACAGCAAACAGTAGCCCAGTACTAAACAGAAGTGCAAAGTAAACTTTTTTTATCATAAAGCAGCGAGTATGGATAACCTTCCGAACAGTAAGTATCAAAGTAAAAAGGAACAATGGACGGTCTATACGCGCGCTTACTGTTTACTTTGGTGTTAATTCACACAGTACTTAACGTACATCGAACATCTAGCTAATGTTTACCGTGTGCGGTAAACTCTAAACACTTACCATTTTTTTTACAGTAACAGAGGCGGTTAGGATCCAGTATCGCTCAGTGACTACGAAGCGAGTACAGCAGCCCTTTTTGTTGACTCGTCGTTACCTCTTCGGCAGGTTTACGGCTAGTCGCGATGTGGCCTACAGTCCGCTGATATTTAGGCCTTTCATCGGCTTGCTGAGATTACAGTCTTGACGAACGTGTAACATTAGACCGTGTGCGTTCCATGTTTCCGAGCGTTGGACCGATTTATAAATCACCCCTTGGACAGACATTTAAGAAAATG